>JASDQU010501354.1:1769-45590 GCA_032191745.1 Picea mariana | reverse complement strand
GTTTCAGAGAATACATTGAGTAATATTATCTACAGGATCAGAGTACTCCAAGAATTGAAGAATTGCAGAAATTGAAGAAGTCTCAGGAAGCATTATCAGGTTCTATGTGATGATTGGTTGATGGTGATGATTTAATGTAAAGTTTTATTATCTCTCATATATTCTTGGGTGGAAGAAAGGGGAAAGGATGGAGAGTTCAACTCTCCCTTGATATTGGAGGATTGTATCTTCCTCTTGGACGTTTATCCCTCCCTCTACATTTGGAAGCTGTAGCTACCTTTGGAAGTCATTACTTCCCTTGAACAATAAACTATTGATTATTTCTCATATATTGTGCATGGTGTATTATGGTGTATTGTTGTAACTCTTATACTATTGTTCATTGCTCATTGGATATAGTTGAATGGTTTAAGTATAAGTTGAAAAAGGTTTTAAATTGTACTTGATACTGATTCACCCCCCTCTCAGTATCAACAGTGTTATACCACCATTATGCCAAGGGTAACCATTTGAACCATTGTGTTTTTTTTATCAGAGACAAAGAAACGAAGGTAGGCTTCCAGACATTTGTTCACTATCTCGGTTTGTCCATCAGATTGAGGATGATAGGATGAGCTATGAGCCAATTGAGTACCCAAACAAGAAAATAATTATGTCCAAAAATGTCCAGTAAAGATGGGATATCTGTCACTTACAATAATATTTGGGCTGCCATGTAGCTTTTGAATTGTCTCCAGGAATGTGGTGGAAACTATACTAGCGTTGAAGGGATGAGAGAGTGCACAAAAGTGTGTGTACTTGGTCAGTCTATCAACAATCACTATGATGAGACTATTTCCTTCAGACTTTGGTAACCCTGTGATGAAATCTATGGAAACCTCCTCCCAGTGTTGCCTTTGGATGGCTAATGGTTGTAAAAGACCTGGGATATTAATTGTTTCCACCCTATTTTGTTGGCAAACCAAACATTCTTCCACAAACCTTTGAACATCAGTTTTAAGGCCATGTGTTGTGCTACTTATATGTTTAGTATAATGCACTCATTAATTATCAATCCGGGATTCGTAATCAACAGGGCTGCAAGACACCAGTAAGAAAGGTAATTCTAATGTCACGAGTATAGAACTATTCTAGACTATGAATGCTGAAAACAAGGCAAACTAGCAAAACAAAACATGGTTGTCTTTCACAGAGAGGCTATCTACTCCATTATGGCACATGCAAGTATGAGATGGAGTTATTTTGACAGATCAGCTCTGTTATCTGACCCAGAAATCTAACTATGCAATCATGCTTATGAAAGGGAAATCACACATCAATCATCACTCATCAATCATCGAGAAATAGTATGGGTAGTTCAATAGTCAATATATTGAGTATGTTGTGGTTCACAATGTGATGTTGTAAACTTCACTAGTTCTCCATCAATTATGTATGACTATTGCTGCCAATATTCATGTCCATGAAACAAAATCAAATTCATAAAAACAGAAACATAGCATATGCAAAACAGAGTAAGTAAATATCTCTAAAGAATCAAAACCTAAACTGAACTATACTACTATCCTCTGAAAGGGTCAAAGCTTAAGCTAGTCTAACATTTATACTATTGAAATCAACTACTAACACTAATCTATAAGGATGTTGACCTTTGTTGGGTGGTGGGACCTTGCCGCTTTAACAGGTCAACGACTGGAATTTACAGTAAGCTTGCTTTCGATCCACACATTACTCTTACCCAAACTTCAAGACATAGAATTAAACTATGCTAACAACTTAACTCACATTCATTCATAAACGATCACGACATGGAAATAAATGACATCATTTTATTAAACTTCAACTCAGAATATGTTCTACAATATGTAACATTGCTTCACATGCTGGATTATACTAACTCTCTACTACCTCCACCATCCTTGTCATGACTATTTAAACAGTCTTAGTTGTGAAACACAAGGAGGTGAAATATTTAGAAAATCATCCGATTGTCAAATTTATATATTCGGTTACATATTTTAAGATTCATCCTCATGACACGAAGTGTATGAGGATGAAGCAATAAATAAACAAGATTATCATAACCTTGCTAGAGCTTTAATGATTCAACAAACATCCAACAATTATCTTTGGTATGATCTGGAGCTAAACTTGGTATATTCTGCTTCCTATATTGGTACTGGATCGTGACAGGTGAGATTCGGTAAATGGTACTGGATCAGAACATTTCACAAGTGGTTGGTACCAGACTAGAGCATTCTGCGGCCATTGGTACCAGATCGCGACAGTGAATGGTTTGGTACCGGATCTGAATGGAAGGTGCGCTTGGTACCGGATTCTGACAGTGAAAATCTGGCGCATAAGTACTGGATGGCTGAGATGGTACAGAAAGGATGGACTCATCTAGAGGTCAAAGGTTACACATGGAAAATTAAAACATTAGTACATGAAACATTTAGTCTCCTATCTCAATAAACCACAAAAATGCATGAATTAATTATACTTTACCTTATGACCTCATCAATGGCTAATGGTAGTGTTCCTTGTCATTTTTCCAATCTTAGGTAAGCCAAAAAGGTATAGATGAGGAGTATAATAGGGTAGTGGGGATGTCAATTTAGAGGCTCAACATTCCCCCATGCCAAAACCATTGCATTTCCTCATGCAACTGAAACAAACCCAAATTTTTTCAAAATTTGAGACTCCATTCTTTACTTCTGTGGATCAATGATGTTGATGGCTGAGGCTTCTTCTTTCAGCTCCCTTTTTATGACCCTAATGTATTGTAAGAGTTTTAGTACCTTCTTGAGCTTATTAGAAGTCTCCTCATGGTCATCTTGAAGTTGTTGGCCAGTTGCCTTCAGTTGCTCGTTTTCCTTTTTGATATACCTGTCCAATAGTTGGTATTCCTTCACTTCTTTTTTGATTTCCTAGTTTTGTTTTTGCATCTCCCCAATCTTCTTCTTAATCTGTGCTTTTGTTAAGTTCCTTGTTGACTCCATTGTTTCTGGATGGATGTATTCTCTTTCCTCCACTTCCTCCCTCATCCTACATAAAGTAATAGTGACTTGTTCCTCAGTCAGGCTAGGGATGTCATCCTGGACTGATAGGTCTTCAGAAGGGGAGGTAAGATCTATTGGATCTTCATGTGTATGAGGACTGACAACTGCTTTTCCTTTTGTTTCCATTCTCCTTGTGGTTCTTTTACAAGGGGGTACTGGATCAGGGGTGCTCACAGGCTTCCTTTTCTTCTTTTATGTTTATGGAATGGTTATAGTGTATTGTTCTATAGATTGTTCACTTTTATTTTCTGAGCTATTCTTCTCTTTCCTCACAGTTTTTGTCTTATGACCCTTCTCAAGTTCTACTGTTGAAGTCTCCTCTACTAATTTGGTTTTACCTTTTGATTATTGACTTTTAAAAATCTTATTGACTGTGGAAGAAGGCCTTGCTTGTTTACTAGCTTTATTGTTTTGGCTCACTGTTCTGGATGATGATGGAGTTACCTTATCTTTCTTGCTCTTTTTGTTTTGAGGTTCCTTATCTTTCTCTGGAGCAAGCTAGGCTTCCTCTACATGTTTTTTTTTTTATGGGAAGGTCTTGAGTGATGAGGATTTTCCAGCTAATCCTTTGCTTCTTGATTTCATTTATAACTAACATCTTAATAAGACCTTGATGGTAAATTCTAGTCTTCTCAGTTTTGGATAGGGATTTAACACCTCTTACCATCTTGTCCAGACTCATCCATAAAAAATATGGGAAATCAATTTCAGGGCCTCCTTCAAAGTGTAATAGAAGCCTAAGATGATATATGAAGGTTACATCATACCTGCCCTCACAAGTGAGGAATCGTTGAAGACTAGCAAGCATTGGATGATATTCTTCCTTGATATAGTTCCTAGGAATCCCTTTTTTCCAATCAGGGTGCTGATGGTCTTCTTTCAAAAATTGTTGGCACATTTGCTTGTAGATTCCTACTCCTTTGAAATACTTGGCTCCTCTGTTAGGTAATCTCGTGGCTTCCCTTAAGTTTGTTTCATTGATTGTTAGTTGCAGATTGCCTATGTGCGCAATCTCTCCATCATAACCCTGAATAAATGCGTGAGATACCTTCTCATGAAAGCCTGTGAATTTCTCCAAAAATGGCATCCATCCCGCTCTAGAATACTTCTTTCTACACAGCTAGAACTCCTCAGTCTCTCTATAAATCTAGAAGACTGGTTCATGTCTACTTACAACCATATTTATAAATTGTGATAAAACAATCGGGTTGTAGCGCAAGGATTTAGTCAACTGATGAGGGTAAGGGTTTGGTACCGGAGATCGCAGGGAGGAGTAAGCTCGGAACTGGAGAAAAGTTGGTAATGACAAAAGAAATATGGTGATGGTGTCACTAATTCAGATGGTGAGTTTAATTAAAGATGTCGTAAAGGACAATTAGGACAAGATGAGGCTCATCTGGATGGCTTCGCCACCCAGATAAGCCATTTCATTTATGACCATTAGTGAAATGATGGGGACGAAACGTTGGGTGTCGAAGCATTATTGTTTTTAGGTGATTGGAATTCTGAGTGGTAACTTTTGATGTTGAATCGTGGCTAATGAAACGGGATACATTTGTGATTGCTTAAGGACGAAGCATGTTCGTGGCTCATCATTACTAGACATGCTCCATATTCACTCTTTTGACATGATTTTACCTTCAATCATTTTCAAGTGCTTATGTGATGAGAGGATTGATTAAGGTTAGGCATATGGGTATGAGGGAAGTGGTAGTTAGGTGCATGGTTTTAATACTAAGGTCATAAGATCTAGTATACGTTTTCATACCTCTTGTAGTTTAATAAGCAAAGGAAAATAAATAATACCACGTTACCTTTGTTTTTACCATTGTATAATCAATACCCATAGCATATGTGACTGCCTTTGTATTTGAAGCTTGCAGATTGTCAGAGTTCATCTTTTTAGGCTGGACTTTTCTATAAGCTTGGTACCGGAATTTCCTATACTCCATGAGACTTCTTTATTCTGTTATTGTCTTCTTTTGTGTCTAGTTTTGTAGTGTTGTAGGGTGAACCTGCTGGTTTTTGAGGATGAGGTGTGACTCTGAAAAAGAGTTCTGAAAAGAGATCTTTGACCCTCCCCCATGCCGAGGATGTTGCATATCCTTATGCAAGAAGATCTAACATCTTGTATCATAATGGAAAAAATGATAAGAGAAAAGAAACCAAATCAAATTCCAAAAGTACATTTATCACCTAGCATATGATCACATGCCTAAAATTTTTGAAATTGCCTTTCTTTTGATGACTTATTGACAAGGGTAGCATTGAGCAGTGAAGAGAGGGAGGTGTTTATATTTTTTTCGAAAGAATAGATCCAACCTAACTTGCTTCAGATATTTACTATCATTAGATGTTATGGATAAATTTCGTAGTATAAGTAGATGAGACTCCCTAGTTAGGGATCCACTCTTAAGATGTTTCCTTCTTAGGTAATGTAGGCTTTAGATGTCAGACCGGTAAGGTTGACTTAGGGTAATTCTCAAATGGACATTTTATTATATTTGTTTATTAATATGGAGTTGTATCTCATAAATGTTAACAATGAGCTTTGCTTGTAGTGTTCATGTTTTAAATGACAAAAGTGAATTTTTCAACCAGACAAGTATAGATGAGACATTTTTCAACCAAAATCCACTGCCAACAAGCCTGTTCAGTACTCTGGTGGGGTAGTTGTGATAATTAGTGAGAAACATCCCTTCCCCAGGCAGAATTCCCTATTGCCAATAGGCATGTTCAGTACCCTGATGGGTTTGCCTAGTCATACCATAGACCGATACCTGCTACCAGCAGACCTGTTCAGTATCCTGGTGGGTTAGTCTCTTAAACCCTTTTTCCATGAGAGGCTTCTTTTCCATAGTCACCTATTTTGGTTTTTATTAAAGAGTTATTTTTCATGGTGACAGGGGAGGCTCGTCTGAAAACCTTTTTACAGGCTGGGATGGTATTGGGTTGGAAGGTATATTCTCTTATTTGAATGTCTATAAAGATTTGTCTGGCGGAAAAATAAACTTATGTATGAAAATTATTTCTTTAGAATGATCTAGATGTATAATTATGTTTGACTTTGTCCATAAGAGAATGACCTAAAGTTACCTTAGGGTACTGATACATCCTCTTCCATAAAAAAATTCCTAGTGTGCCCATGACAGAGAGTGTTCATATTCTCATATGTTACTCTTTAGTAAGGATGATCTGATGAATACTATTGAAGTCAAGGTAGGGTGAGATAGTTACTTGTAGGCTAATATATTTTTTTATCCCTTAATCATGCTGAAATACTAGATAAAGGAAAATTCTAGACTTTGAAGAAGATTAAGCATGGTTCTTTTAACGATCATAGGTAAAGATTATGTCTTCTTTGTCAAGAAACAGAACCAAAAGAAATTTCAAAATTCTTCCCCTATCTAGCAATAGAACCAAAAGAAATTAAAAATTCTTCCCTTTAGTGAGTAACATAACCAAAAGAAATTAAAAATTCTTCCCTTTAGTCAGCAACAGAACCAAAAGAAATTATTGATTCATGAGGGCTGCCATTTGATGTTGCATTTGGATCCTTAGTTCCAGCTTGAGTGATTACTGCATGGCTTCATACTTTGTAATATTTTCAAATAGGCATAGAATTCCTTAGGTGATGTGTCTTGATAGTACTGTATAAGGACAAACTTCTGGTACCGGACCAACATAGGACTGCTCGTACTGGACCAAAACAAGATTTCTGGTACCGGATCAGCACAGTTGATACCGAACCAGGACAGAGTATTGTTGATGCCTACAAACTGATGTTTAGCAAGTTCCTGAAGGATCAAATAAATTATAAAGATAAAAATTAAAACAAAAGGAGGTAAGAGTGCATTGTTACCTTCAACTTATTAACAAAACACAATACATACCTATGTACAAAAGTTTTTAAAGGTAAACCAATCAATCAATATGGATCGATAGGAAGGGATCCTTCCTTACTGATCACCTGCATATTTGAATTCTCTAGTATACGATTCAAAAATTCCTCTTTTGATAGGGGCTTGTTATAAATTCTCAACCTGTGACCATTCAAAAGTAGTGGTGTCTGATGTTCATCGATTGTCTTTATCCTGATTGAACCATTATCATAGACAGTGTCAATTTCGTAAGGTCCCATCCAACGAGTAGTTAACTTACATTTGAAGTTCTTGAATTTGTTGTCATACAACAGGGCCCAATATCTTTTATGAAATTTTTTCTTTTTGAGATACTTTTCATGCCATTTTGTTCTCTGACCTTGAATGAGGGTGGTTCTTTGAAGTGCTTCCTGCCTAATTTCGTCTATCTCATTAAGATGCAAGAGTCTTTGTTGTTGGGCTTCATCCAAGTTCATGCCAACTTGTACTGCAGTCCTGAAGGTTTTGATTTGGAATTCTATGGGGAGAAGAACCTGCTTCCCATACACCAACTCATAAGGTGTATGTTCTATTGTATTCATCCGGGTGATTCTATAAGCCCATAAGGCTTCTAGTAATCTGTCAGCCCAATCCTTGTGGTGTAGTTGTACTGTTTTGGTAAGAATGGACTCAATAACTTTGTTGGTAGATTCTACTTGTCCATTTTCCTGTGGATGGTAGGGTGTAGATTTCATGTGTTTGTTTTGGTACTGTTTTGTAACATCTTTGACTAGATTAGAGGTAAATTGAGTCCCTTGATCAGTCATAATTTCTTGGGGTACACCAAATCTAGTAAAGATGTCATTAAAAAGGAAATCTAGCACTGATTGTTCGCTTGCAGCTGGTAAATCTTTTTCTTCAACCCACTTAGTCACATAGTTGATATATACAAGTATATACTTTTTCTTTTTAGATGTAGGGTTAATGGGCCTACAAAATCTAATGCCCATTTCTTGAAAGGCTCAATGACTACTTGGGCTTGAAGTGACATTTGGTCTCATGCAGTAGGCTTACCCATTCGTTGGCATTCATCACAATTGGATACATAAGTTTTAACATCTTTGAAAATATGAGGCCAATAATAACCAGATTGTAGAACTTTATAAGTGGTCCTCTTGTCTGTGAAGTGTCCTCCACAAGGACCATCATGGAAGGCTTGCAAATTATCATGAATTTTATATTCCCTTACACATGTCCTGATTACCAAATCTGATCCTGTTTTGTAGAGACAATCATCGTGCCACATGTAGTTTGCACTTAGCTGAATTACTTTTTGTTTTTCTCTAGGAGACAATTTTTGAGGCATTTTCCCTGTCATAAGATAGTTAGCTACACCTTCATACCAAGGAGTAAATGTAGAAATAGAAAAAAAAAATTCATCAGGAAAGTTATCTTCTACTGGTGCGTTATCTCCCAGATGAATCATTCTAGATAATAAATCAGCCACAAGATTATCCTTACCAGGTCTATCAATAATGTTGATATTGAACTCTTGTAATAATAACAACCATCTTGTAATTCTAGGATTTGTTACAGGTTTGTTCATTAAGAATTTGATGGCTGAATGATCAGTGTGTACAAAAACTTGAAATCCTGTAATATAATGTCTAAATTTATTGATAGCATGGACCACAACTAGCAATTGTTTTCTGTGACCGTATAATTAACTTCAGCTAGAGACATATTTTTACTAACAAAGTAAATAGCATAAGAAATTTGATTTTCCCTTTGTCCAAGAACTACCCCAAGGGTTGTGTTTGAGGCATCGATACAAATATGAAAAGGAAGGGACCAATTTGGTCCTCTTAATATAGGGGTAGTTGACAATTTCTGTTTTAGAATCTCAAAAGATATTTGGCATTCATCATCCCAATTAAATTCGGCTTCTTTAGATAATAATTTGAATAAAGGGGTAGCTAGGCTTGTAAAATTCGGAATGAATCTTCTATAGTAGCCAGCATGCCCTAAAAAGCTATGAGCTTCCTTTTGTGAGGAAGGTATTCTAATTTGTGTGATAATATGAATCTTTGTCGGATCAACTCTCATTCTAGAACCAGAGATGTGATGTCCCAAAACAATACCTTCAGTGAGCATCATTTTTGACTTTTCATTACTTAGGGAAAGATTAGTTTCCTTACACCTAATAAAGAATTTTTCTAGACTAGTCAAAGCTCCCTGGAAGTCTTTTCCATGGACTGTAAAGTCATCCATGTAGACTTCCACCCAATCATTGGTCAAGTCAAAGAAAATGGCTAGGATATCCCTTTGAAAAGTGGTTGGGGCATTGCAAATTCCAAAAGGAAGACCCTATAAGCATAGGTTCCCCATGGATAGGTGAAAGTGGTCTTCTCTTGGTCTTCAGGTGCTATTTGTATTTGGTTATAACCACTAAACCCATCTAGGAATGAAAAATACTTCTTCCTGGACAAGGTATCCAACACCTTATCAATGAATGGTAAGGGAAAATAATCCCTATGGGTGGCTTTGTTCAACTCCCTGAAGTCTACACATTTCCTCCACTTACCATTTTGTTTGGGAAATATGACAAGTGGAGACACCCATTGACTATATGAAATGGGGTATATCAGATTGGCTTGAAGGAGTTTCTGCAATTCTTCTTTTACAATATCTTTGAGGGATGGATTAATCCTTCGATGAGGCTGTCTAACTGGTCTGATTTGGTCATTAGTGTAGATGCGATGTGTGCATGTGTCAGGGTGAATGCCTTTCATGTCTGCATAATCCCATGCAAAGGCATCAAATTGTCTTTGGAGCATTTCAATTACTTGTGATTTTTGTTCTGGTTCCAAACTAGAGTTGATATACAAAGGTTTTCCTAGGCTAATCTCAACAATTTCAGTACTTTCTTCCTTTTCTGAGGAAGTTGGTGATAAAGTATATAATTGAGTGATATTAGGGTGCCAAGTTTGTTGAAATTCAGAACTGAAAATGTGTGACAACTCTACAGAAGACCTCGGATATTCAAAACAATTTGTATCAGCCAAAAATAAACTTAAGATTTGTTCATCTGATAATTCTTGCATTCCTCTTACTTGTTCAAGTGTTAACAGGGGTTTGATGCAATCTTCTTCTCCATAAGGTTTTTCTAACCAAACAGGTTTCTCCTGTGCCATTTGGGAAGGAGGGAAGAGGACAAGCTTTTGGCTATGTGTTCCATTGGATATAGTCATCTCACCAGACCCACAACTAATAAAGGCATCTGGTGTGGCCAGCCAAGGACGACCAAGAACCAGAGGATGTCTTGGTTTGGATGATGATTTAGAATAGATGACTAAATAGTCTACTGGATAGTCCCAAGAAGATAGAGTGATTGTGACATCATCTATACTTCCTTCAGGGCTAATGATTGACTTATCTGCCAACTCTGTCACGGTTTGGGTTGGTCTTAACTGGTTGATTTGGAGCTTTTGCATAGTGTCAAAAGGAATTACATTAATTGTTGCACCCAAGTCATAAGTGTGTTTGGTAAGGAAATACCATTAATTTCAACAGTGACTACTGGGTTCCTAGGGTCATTATATTTGTATGGCATTTTACAAATAAATTCAGATAATTTCCCCACCACCTAAACAAGGGGAGGTTCCTTCTTCTTCCTTCATGGTTTCTTAAGGAAAATATCCCTTATGATTTTGGCATATATGGGGATATCCTTAATGGGTTGCAGCAGAGGTATTTTTATACATACATTTCGTAATTCATCCTCTATATCTTTGTGCAAGGGTGGGTCAGGTTTCTTCACTAATATTCTTTCGGGGTAGGGTGGAAGACTAACTTGTTGAGGTAGCCGTACAGACTGAGAAGTGATTAGAATAGGATGGGAAGTCTCTTCTTCTACAGGGGTGGTTTGAGTGTTTTCTTCCTCAGAATGATTATCATTTTATTTATGAATTATTACTCCGGGATTTGATTGATTTACAACTTTCCCTGATCGTAGTTGAATTTCATAGGTGGGAAAGGTTTGAATTTCTGTATTCTGCATAGGTTGGGTCAGTTGATTATTGGGGTTAGGGACTGGTTGGGCAGGGATTGTTGTTGGTCTTGGAGGATTGTGGGAAGCTTGGTTTTGTGGCTGTTGATTGGCATTTATAGATACTTGTTGCTGCTGATTAGGGTTGAAGGGGGTTGTAAATTGCTGATGTATAGGAGGTGGGAGTAAATCTTGCATCTGTGGTGGGTTAAATCCAAGTAGTAATTGGGAAATGTTTACAGGATACTGTGGATATGTAGGGTAAGAGGGATTCCCATACACATGCCCCCTCCAACCTTGTTGCCAAGGTTGAGTTTGGGCTTGCTGAGGTGTCCATTGTGGATAGGGGATTGGATGAGGCCCCCATTGTTGCTGTTGATATTGTGTATTAGGGTCATAAAATGTATTGGGGTTTTGTGCTCTCCAAGGTCTTCTGGAAGGGTATGGTTGTTCTTGTGAGACTCCTCCTTCCCTATACATGGCTTGTAGCTCAAACAAAGTTGGACACTCAGATGTGGGGTGTTCTAGTGTACATAGGCCACCAATTTATATGACATTTAATGGACATTATTTCTCACCATGCTCCTTTCGGCATCTGGGACAGAAGATTGCTAAAAAAATCTCTTCTTCTTGTTTCTTTTTTAGTTTTAGGGTATCTAACTGGTTACTGATTGTGCTCAAGATGTCTGTTTTAAATTTCTCTAATAAGTTTCCTAACTCAATTCTGGTGACAGTTCCTAAGCTTTGTCTTGTATTTCTGCTAAAAGAATCTCTTGGTGTTTTTCCTGTTTTAGCTTGTCCTCTTGAGTATCTTCTACAGTAATCTGCAATCTCTGCAAAAGGATTTTGGTGCACATCTCCTGAACTTAATAAGTTTAAAACTTCTATGCAGTCATTTCTAATACCCTTCAAAAATACGGTTCTTACTACAACTGGGTTTGTGGTGAATAGTTTTGATTTCTGGTAGTTTTATAAGAACCTTTCTAAGTAGTCTTCAGGGCTTTAATCTTCTGTTTGCTGCATTTTAAAAATGTCATTTTTAGCATTATCCTTACAATAGTCTTGGTATTTCCGTAAAAATGTGTCTTTCATCTGATCCCAAGAGAGGATTGTATTTTCTCCTAAGCTCATGAACCATATTAAGGATGAATCTTTCATTGTAGCAGGAAAGAGCTTAAGTTTTTGGGCATCATCTGAGTAGTTATAGCTTCTACATAATATGTCGAACTCGAATAAGAATAAGTCTGGATCTTCAGTTGACATACCTCTGAAAGTGGGTAACGATGATAGTGGGATGTTTTTCATGCTGATGTTTCTGGAAATATCCAAGATTGGAAACCCAAAGGTATCAGTCTCAGTGGCTGCGTTTCCTTCTTCTTCTGCCATTCCACTGATAGATGGTTCAGAAACTAGATTTTGTGTATCTCCTAAGCATTCAACAGATTCACGTTCTGCCTACCCCAATGTTGATTCTTTCGTTTTAGATTCTTCTTCTGGAGCCTTGTTTTCTCCCCTTGAACTTCCTCCTGGTGGAATTTTTCCTGCACCAGTGTCAGCTAGATTAGTGGGGGGGGTTGTTTTTTAATCTTTAGAGCTTACAAATCTACCCTTATATCTCTATATCTATGCATAAAATGAAAATTTGATTCTTAACTGAATTGGAATCCTAATTCTATCTAAGAGGTAAGAAGACAAACTAGCTTCGGATAACCCCACTCTAGTGGCCGCATGGCTCTTCACTCACGTCTTAAACATTTTATCCTCCTCCCTCAGGTAGACTTTTAAAATCGTTCAAAAACTATGCAAACAATCTAAGCTAAAAATCACTTCCTACTGTTTGTAACTCCCTGGCAACGACGCCAAAATGTTGTGCTACTTATGTGTTTATTATAATGCACTCATTAATTATCAATTCAGGATTCGTAATCAACAGAGTTGCAAGACACCAGTAAGAAAGGTAATTCTAATGTCATGATTATATAACTATTCTAGACTATGCATGTTGAAAATAAGGCAAACTAGAAAAACAAAACATGGTTGTCTTTCACAGAGAGGATATCTACTCCATTATGGCACATGAAAGTATGAGATGGAGTTATTTTGATAGACCAAATCTTCTATTTGACCTGGAAAGCTAACTATGCAATCGTGCTTCTGAAAGGGAAATCACACATCAATCATCACTCATCAATCATCGAGACATAGTATGGGTAGTTCAATAGTCAATATACTGAGTATGATGTGGTTCACAATGTGATGTTGTAAACTTCATTAGTTCTCCATCAATTATGTCTGACTACTTCTGCCAACATTCATGTCCATGAAACAAAATCAAATTCAGAAAAACAAAAACAGAGCATATGCAAAACAGTGTAAGTAAAGATCTATAAACAATCAAAACCTAAATTGAACTGTACTGATATCCTCTAAAAGGGTCAAAGCTTCATATAGTCTAACGTTTATACTATTTAAATACACTACTAACACTAATCTATAAGGATGATGACCTTTGTTGGGCAGTGGGCCCTTGCCACTTCAATAGGTCAGCGACTGGAATTTACAGTAAGCTTCTTTCAATCCACACATTACTCTTACCCAAACTTCAAGACATAGAATTAAACTATGATAACTTAACTCACATTCATTCATAAACGATCAAGACATGGAAATAAATGAAATCCTTCTATTAAACTTCAACTCGGAATATGTTCTACAATATGTAACGCTGCTTCACATGCTGGATTATACTAACTCTCTACTACCTCCACCATCCTTGTCATGACTATTTAAACAGTCTTAGTCATGAAACACAAGGAGGTGAAATCTTTAGCAAATCAGTCAATTGTCAAATTTATATATTTGGTTACATATTTTAAGCTTCATCATCATGACATGAAGTGTATGAGGATGAAGCAACAAATAAACAAGCTTATCATAACCTTGCTAGAGCTTTAATGATTCAACAAACATCCAGCAATTATCTTTGGTATGATCTGGAGCTAAACTTGGTATATTATGCTTCCTATATTGGTACCGGAGCGTGACAGGTGAGATTCAGTAAATGGTACCAGAGCAGAACAATGCACAAGTGGTTGGTACCAAACTAGAACAGTCTGCGGCCGTTGGTACCATATGGCGACAGTGAATGGTTCGGTACCGGATCTGAATGGAAGGTGTGCTTGGTACCGGATTCAGACAGTGGCAATCTGGCGCATAAGTATCAGATGGCTGAGCTGGTAGAGAAAGGATGGACTCATCTAGAGGTCAAAGGTTACACATGGAAAATTAAACATTAGTACATGAAACATTTAGTCTCCTAGCTCAATAAACCACAAAAATGCATGAATTAATTATAATTTACCTTATGACCTCATCAATGGCTAATGGTAGTGTTCTTTGTCATTTATCCAAGATTAGGTAAGCCAAAAAGGTATAGATGAGGAGTATAATAGGGTAGTGGGGATGTCAATTTAGAGGCTCAACACCATCCCAAAAATATTCCTTCTTGACCCTATGGTAGGTTTTAAAAAATCCTGAGTGCCCTCCTACTAGAGAGTTGTGCAATTCCAATAGTACCTTTTGTTTGAGTTCGGAGTTCTTACATTAATATAAGCAATCTTTGTACCATAGTGAATCATTTTTCCATGTAAATGTATCTGATGCACTGTAGTCCTGCTGCAACCTTTGAATGGGAGTCCACACTTTTTCTTGATTCTTCCATTCATCCCTTGCTTCTATTATCCAATCGGGTTGGATGATCAAGATAGAACAGAGAAAGGCCTCAACATCTTCATTCTTTCTTGAGAGTGCATCTACCACCACATTTTTCTTCCCTCTTTTATAGATGATTTCAAAATCATAATCCAATATCTTGGTTACCCATTTTTTTGTTCTTCTGAAGATAGTCTTTGTTCCAAGAAGTATTTAAGACTATCATGATCTATTTTGACCTTGAAGTGCCTACCTATAGGTAAGGACGCCATTTCTTCAATGCATGTAGTATTGCCATCATTTCCTTCTCATAAATGGGGTTTTTTAATTCCTTTCCCTTGAGTGGTCGACTTTCAAAATCTAGGGGCCTTCCTTCTTGCATTAGGAAAACACCAATTCCATTTCCCAAGGCATCACATTCCACAATAAAGGTTTTTGTGAAGTCTGGAGTGGTCAAGACAAGAGCTTTTCACATCACCCCTTTAAGTTGTTCAAAATATTTAGTTGCCTATGGAGTCCATGAAAATGAATCCATGTTAGATAGTTCCATTAAAGGTGTTTCTATTCTTCCATAGTGTCGAACAAACTTGCGGTAGTAACCTGTCAAACCCAAAAATCCTCTAAGATTCTTCAATGTTTTGGGAATCAGCCAGTCCATCATGGCCTTAATCTTGTTATGGTCTACCTTGTCACCTTCATGAGATACAATATGACCCAAATACTCTACCTCCTTCCCTCCAAAGAAACATTTGGATGGTTTGGCATATAGTTGTTTCTCCTTTAGTAGTTGTAGCACCTTGTCAACATGTTGCACATGATCCTCCAAAGACTTTCTATATATTAGTATATCATAAAAAAAATACTAACATAAATTTTCGAAGGAAGGGATTGAAAATGGAATTCATCAACCCTTGGAATGTGGAAGGTGCATTTGTAAGGCCAAAAAGCATAACCAAATATTCATAATTGCTTTCATGATTTCAGAATGTTGTTTTTGGGATATCTTCTTCCTTCATTCTAACTTGATGATACCCTGAATGGAGATACAACTTTGTGAAATAGATTTCCCCATGTATTTCATCTAACAATTCATCAATGACGGGAATGGGAAATGTATATTTAATAATGATCTTTTTGAGTTCTCTATAATATGGATGCATACACCATGATCCATCTTTCTTGAATACCATTACCACAGGTGTAGAGTAAGAACTTTGGCTAGGTCTAATAATGTCAGCCTCTAACATCTCTTCAACTATGCACTCAATTTCACTCTTCTGGGCATAAGGGTATCTCTATGGCCTGATGTTAGGAGGAACACTCCTAGGAATTAGGTGAATATCATGATCATGATTTTGAGTGGGTGGAAGACCTTTGAGAATATCTTCAAATTCTTTGGAATTCTTATCAATGATCCGTTGGATATCTAGAGGAATAGATGGCTTAGATGTTTGAACATCTAGTGAGCATAGTTGTGCAATAACACCTCGATGCCCATTTTTCAATAATTTTTTCATGCCATTAGAGCTTGTCACCTTACCAGGTTTCCCTGTGATACCTCTTAACTCAATTTCTTTTCCTTCCAACGAAAATTTCATGAAAAGTTCTTGAAAATTAAAATCCAATTTTCCTAATGATTCTAACCATTGGATTCCTAGTACAACATCAACAACACCCATGGGTATAGCAATCATTGGAATTTTCATTACATATTACCCCATAGTAATATTGATCTTATTGCATTTTCTTGAGAAATTTATAGTTCCTCCATCTGCAATCATTACTTGAAACTTTGGAACTAGATATACAAAGCAATTGAGAGATTTGTCTAATTTATACTGAATGAAATTATGAGTACTGCTAGAATCAATTAGGACTATTACCTTTTTCTTTTTGATATATCCTTCGATATTGAGAGTTTGAGGAGTGATAATTCTAGCCAATGCATTACACGATATCATTGGATTCAACTCTTCAGACAAAATTGCTTCTACGTTTTCATATTGAGATGGTTCTTGTTCTTGTTCTTATTCTTGTTCTTGTTCTTCTTCCTCTTCACAATCTATGTAGAATAATTTCTTCTCACCACACTTATGTCCCTTACTGTACTTGTTGTCACAATTAAAGAATAAACCTTTTTCTTTTCTTTCCTCCAATTGTTGAGGTTTTTTATAAGAAGGAGCATTATTCTCTCTATAGATGTTAGGATTGGTCCTTCTAGTAGCCATAGCCATATTTTTACTTTCAACATTTCTTGCCACCCTAAATTCATTCTCCAATGATTTGGGTTCCCAAAGGCGATCCTCATGTTGAATCTTATCCTTTAAAGTTCCTATGAATACATCAATCAAGTGCTCATCTATAATATATGTTACCTTTATATTTAATCTTTGGAAGTTCTCAATGTGCTCTGTAACTGAACCCTTTTGCTTGAGATTTATCAATTGGCTAAAGAAGGTATTTCTCCTTGTATCCCCATACCGTGCTATCATTTATTCTGTGAAAATTGTCCAAGTGATGAGTGATTTGTGAGAACAAATCCATTGATACCATACAAATTGATTGGGTTCTAAATATAAAGAAGCAATTCATACCTTTTGTGCATGTGGCACATTATGTAGATCAAAGAATTGCTCCATCAGAAGTATCCATATGATTGGGTCCTTGGCATCAAAATTCCTCATATCAATCTTAGGAACGTGGTTGGTCTTCAAACCAAAGTTTGATTTTCTCCATTCTTGATTCACCTTCCTTGTTTCCTCATCATGAATTTCATGGGATACACTTTCACTTTCAATGATGTGGGTGGGAAAACCCCCTACAGACTAGCACTAAGGGTTCTATAATGTATGCAGAAATGACCCTTTAAAGTCTCCTAATTTTTACTATCATCCCAACATATAACCCACATTTATGCATAAAACACAAGGATAAAAGGATCTGGTAACTCTACTTTGAACTCCTCGTTTGGTGTTGATCCTTTTGCGTTCAATTGCTCCTTGACTCCAAGTCTCCTCCCAAAGACAACCTCCATTCATAAACAGACAAATAAAGAAATCCAAACATGCATCTTATATATGAATTAGTGGGTTATATGAATTAGTGGGTTAGAGGTTCTAATAAAATATAATCAAAACTGAATATTAAACACCTCATATGGCGGGACGGGAAAAGTAATTATTTCTTATTAACCTCACAAAAGTAACTTACAATATTGAGATCGACCACTGCTCCTTGAACCTGGTCCTGGGATCCTCTTCAATTGTGCACCAACTGCTTCCACATATGCTTCTCCCCTTTAGTACTCACAAAATGGTTGCAAAAGATTGAGGCAAGGGGAATACAAAAATTGGAAGAGTTTCTTTGCTCTTATTTTTTCTCTCTTTGAATGGGACCCTTACCTCTTATTTTATAGGATAAAAGAGGGTAGTTATATGATTGAGTGACCGGACATGAGTGCTCAAACGTTTAGGCAATTACCCAGAAATTTGTATTCCATCTGCAACTTTCTATTTTTTGTGTTTTTGTCAGTATACGTGGGATGTAATGGGTTAGCTAGCGTATACACATGTGAAACACTAGTGTAGGCCATGTACATCTTCAAAAATATGGTTTTTAGAAGAGTTGTTTAATGGTGTCTTGGAAAAAATGGCAAGTAAGATGGCATGATGCCAGGTATTCATGTCTAGTGCAAATTAGGGTTATAATAGATGACCCCTAATGTGTGAGGTCAGAAGAGCATCTGATGGACAAAATAAATTACCAATATTCACCAACGTATGAAGAAAGTGAGCCCAGGGACCAGATTTTGGGAGGTGCCATATGCAAAATAACAATTATCTCACCGAGGTGGGCATACCCATGCTTGAAATGAAATAAAATCATGGATTCCAATCAAATACACTGCAGATCCATGTCATATAACTATATAAAGTGTAGCCGCGAGAAATACACAATGGATCTACATCTTGAAATCAAAAAGATATACATGTATAGTATCCACCTTCAAGAAGCTAATGATGCCTGATAGCTAGATATGAGGCCTTCAGAGCTCTAGCAACAACTTCAAAATCTTCATAACTCGGGTAGGAGTGTAATATGAGTGTACAAATTCACTACCCAAAGGTCTTTGACGGCTTGTCAGGGAACAGACTAGAGGATCTTGATGATCAGGCTAAGGGCTTCACTGATTTCGAAAAAAGACTTGATTGGGCTTTCAGGATGATTGGGCATGAGGTCAAGAGACAAACTGCAGAAGGGCCAATTCAAGATTGGTAAAAGTTTAACTTGGACAATAGCATGAAAAATGATGAGACTCAGACAACATGGTATTAACATAAGTTCTTGATGTAGGAGGCAACTCGAACTCTCCATATGTTTGGAAGAATAACCAAATGGAGGAGGGCATAGCTCTATATAGTGAGAACAACTTCCTAAGGTCATATTAAATCCAAAATCTTGACGAACAAATGAAAGGATGTGCTTTGTCCAAGGGCGACTCATTGTGCTGCCAACAAAAATAAAATACTTTTCCCTTCCTATTTTTGGGGTATATTTGATTTTTTTGTCTTTTTCAATAATTTTTGGGAAGCTTGAAAAAGAATAAAACAATGATACGTTACAAAGAAGGAACAAGTGTCACAAACATACTAGTTCCAAGCACAAGGAACACACTAATGTTCAAAGAAAGAAAACATATGCAGGAAAAGGACACTCGGGAAAATACCTCCATGGGTCAAGGTGTCAAGACGTAGAGGTAAAAGTGGTACAATGATTGCGTATAAGGCATGCTTAAAATGGTTCAAATGAGGGCAACATGGAGCTAACATCAGGCCAAAGACATAGGAATGCAAATGCAATTAAGAAGACACAATGATAACATCCTTCGATGTAATTTTAATGAGCCCAGAGAAGGTAAGCTCGACAGTTTTTCATTTTTAGGGAGTCTGAAAAAACGTAAAAGGAGACTCCACTGGAATATATTTTTTGAAGGTAGTCTAGTTGGTTCAAAAAAGGGGTAAACTAGCACCGAAAATGCGTCTATTCAAAATCATTTTAACGAGTGTGACAAATACAAGATCACTTGTCAATCTTTTCACTTTTAAGGAGTCTGAAAAGAGCTTAACTATGGACTCCGTATGGGATGTTCTTCTATACCATTTTAACGAGTGTGAAGGAACAAGGTCACTCGACGATCTTTTCAATTTTAGGGAGTCTGAAAAGAGCTTAAGTATGGACTCCGTGGGGGTTCCTTTTTCGTAAATTTAGTCCCTCAGGCCCGAAAAAGGGTTAAAAATAAACCTGAGAATACTCTTCTAGAGAACCAAAGCTCCTAGAGTATACCTTCATTCGTATAGTTGACCATCCAGAATGAAAAATGGGTAAACTACCGTCGGATAGATGTGCCTTCAAATTTCAGTTTAGCGAGTGTGAAGGGAAACAAGATCGCTCGACAATATTTTCATGTTTAGAGGGTCTGAAAAGGGATTAAAAGAAGACCTGTCACTATTTGGGAGTCCAAGGGTGAGGTCAAGAGTGATGATGAATCATGCAGATGAGTCTCAAACTCATAATTAGGACAAGACTAATCAAGGACTCCTGAGCCTATAGTCATTAATGATGGCATGGACACCAAAAATGAAACCAAAATCTATCTAGGGAATCCATGTGAAGGTAGGCTCTACCACTAAATTACGACACTTCTAAAGAAATAATGATGGTTTTGTGTTGCAACTCGGTGGGGTCGATCCTATGGCAAAGCGAAAAAGACAACGATAAAGAAAGTGGAGGTGGAGTCCTAACTTAAATGCAACAAGTTGAAAAAATGACTTTTTACCAAAGGACCTTTAAAAAAGACCCAAATCTCCAAAAACTTCCCAATACCCAAAGTTGTAATTATCGTAACATTCCATAAGAAAATCTTGAACCATACTAAACGATTTTTAGGCTAGAAAAAACGAAAAAGGGGCCCAAAAATTGACAAAAAGGGGCCAAAAAGTCTATAAATAGAAGCTGGCAGCTCATTATCACCATTGTTAATTGATAAATTGACTAAGAAGCCAAAAACACCCCTTTGTCAAAAGAGTTAATTATGGGAGCTTCACTGGATGAAACAAACTTCTGCTTGGACCAAGTAAGTACAAATTATCCCCTCCTACATTTCCATTCCTCTTTTTCAATTTATTTTTGTTTTTTTGGGGGGTGTTGACCTTTAAAAGTGTCGACCCTACGTGTACACGGGATGTCCAAGCATAGTCCACGTGTGCACATGGGAAAAATATAAAATGACTACATGTACACACGACTGTCCTCAGTACAACCCGCATACACCCTCAATAAGTGGGAAAAAAGGGGAAACCAAGAGTTAACTCTCCATTTTTTTGTGTTTGTAGGATGTATGTTCATTGGCGAGAGAGGGAACATGAGGAATTTGATTTTTTGGTCTCATAATACCCCGATGTTGTCACTACCTTAGCACAATGTGTGTTGCTAAAATTCTTCCAGTGTCCATTCATGAGGGCAAAACCTAGGCTACTAAATACCTTGGTAGATTACTGGAACTCGAATGCAGAGCCATTCATGCTTGAGGGATAGTCATTGAATCCGATGTTGAGGCAGCTTCAGAGTTATGAGGGAACGAGGCCTCTCTCCCAATGTTATGCAGGTGGGAGGTGTTTTTTTTGTGACAGGGGGGAGGGAGGACTATCGAGGCCTTTGATGACAAGTTTTTTTCCTAGTGAGCACAACAGATTTCGACAATAGAGGACTACCACTATGCCCGGATGGACTTCTCCAGGAACCATGACATGGTCATACCTCCTGAAGTAGAGTGAGGAGAGTTAGGTATGCTTGTTTTGTTTTCTCAACGTTATTTAATTTTCATTTATTTTTATATATATCATATTTTTTTATGTACCAGAGTATCTGACAAGTATGTATCCATTATGTGCATATGTGGGACCAGTGCCTCTAGCAGACTTCGCAAGGAGCAGGCGGTGTCCTCGACCAGATGCAGGACCAACAGTAGTAGGGGGGCCTCCAGCCGGAGAGGCTGATAGATTGTTGTGATGGGTGGAGCGGAACCTTACCACGCTCACTCGCACAGTCCCAATGGTAGAGATCGAGGACCTTCTGCCATCGATGCAACCTCACGTTGTTGGGGTACCACAGACCTGGGTCCAGCACTTTCGACGCTTGGCCAACACCCTTTTTCACTATGGCAGGGCCAACAGGCCCTGCCCTTATCTAGGCTAGACATTTTACGTACCAAGGGAACCTTTTGTATATTTTTGAGGGCATAAGCCCCGTGACTCTGCGCCCACTCATGTACTTTGATATTTTTGATATATATATATATATATTTTTACATATTTTTTTGTCTTATGGATTACATTCTATTTGAAAATGTATTTACATGTGCGTGTGTGTGCTTTTTCTTACATGTGTGCAAAATGCCAATCTAATATATGATTAGCTAGAGTATCTGTAACTTGATTCAAACTCCTAGGAACATGGATATACGTAATGTAATCAAATATTCATTCTAAGAGACGTACCCTAAGGAACCAGCAGTGTAGAGTAGGATCATAAACGCGGTAAACCCCATTTAACTGGGACACAACAAACTGAGCATCTAAATATACCTGGAGGTGAGAGATGCCATGTGAGAAAGTGTCACGAAGCAACTCTATAACTACGTTGTATTCGACAACATTGTTTGTGGTATCACTGAAACAGATTCCTCTTGAAGATAGAAACTGGCCTTGAGGTGTAAAAATCACCCAAGCTGTGGAAGCAAGCCTCCAAGTGTGCCAGCTAGCGTCATTCGTGAACCCAATGAACACCTCTTATTCAATTGACATTTTCCACAGTGAAAAAGATGACATCAAAAAATGACACGTCCATAAAACCACAAAGACAAAAAATAAAAAAGCATATGTACAAGAACTATACATATGTACTAGAATTCACCCGAGGCGACCCCCCTATGAGTAATACTTCTTGAGGTAGAGCCCATTTCTAGGCTTCGCCAAATCATTTCCCTCAAAGTCCACCAGACGATAAGCGCCCTTCTTTAGAACCTCTTTCACAATGAAAGGTTCGAACCACATGGGTTTGAACTTGCCTGCCCCTAGGGGGTCCTTAACTTGGTCATAGACCARGACAAGGCCACCTTCAGAGAAAATCCGAGGATGAACGAACCAATCATACTGACACTTGAATTTTTTTTTGTGAGATTTGTTAGCCAAGGCCGCATCACGACGCTACTCATTGAGCTRCTTGAGGTGTAATAAATTCTCTTCCAGCGGTGAAGTGTCTGGAAATAATTGTACTGCCAACTTTAGAGATGGGATCTGACACTCTATGGGCAAGACTAATTCCATCCCGTAAAGGAGTTGAAAATGTGAGAAATCGGTTGYAGTCTTAAAAGACGTTCGGTAGGCCCATAATGCAGAGTATAACATCAAATGCCAATTTGACTTGGCTGAATTGATCGTTCGTTGTAGAATGGTCTTAAAAGATTATTTATAGCTTCCACCTGACCATTCGCATGTGGGTAGTAGGGTGATGAATGTTCTTTCCTCAAACAAATATTTGATGTTATCTCAGACATCATTTTGTTCTGAAAGTGACTTCCATGGTCAGTGACAATCTCTCTCGAGATGTTGAACCTTTCTATAATCTGGTTAAACAAAAAGAGAGTTGTGGTCTCTCCGTCATCTTTGAATGTTGGCATAACTTTGACCCACTTGGTGAAGTATTCTACTACTATGATGATATAATGGTGCCCCCTTGTTGAAGGGGGGTTTCATGTAGTGTAATCAATCCCCCACTTGGTTAAGGGACCAACGGTAATGACGGGAGACATGGGAGCAAGGTGTGCCCTCATCTTCCGAGAGAATATCTGACACGGGTGGTACTTCTTGACCGATTCAACACAATATTTGATTAATGTCGGCCAAAAGTAACTGGCTCAGAGAATCTTTTGGGTTGTTTCCAACCCAGACAAATGACCGCCACATGATTGAGTGTGGTAATTGTTAAACATGATTTTTTATTCTTCATGAGTGAGACATCAGTGAAGGATGAAATCTACACCTCAATCATATAAATTTTCCTCAAGTATGAGATAGTTCTTGGCCTAATGGCATCTACGGTGAAACTCATCATGAAAAGCAGAGGTGAGGCACTTCAAAGTCTGGATATAGAAAAGTGCATCTCCATACCATGGGTCTAAAGACATGATCAAAAACATGTTTCCTTTAATGGGCAAATCTTCGGGCATAACATCACCTGACTCGACCAGAAGTTTCGAGATGAGTTCCGCAAAAACTAACGACTTTTTGGATTTTGACGAAACAAAATATAAGTCAAATTCATGGAGGAAAACTACCCATCTATTGACATTTTTTCCTATTACTCATCATGTCAACACGTACTGAAACATTATCACAATGACAATGATGGTGGTTTTGTGAAACAATATATAATGACAAAACCGTTGGACAGCATGAACTACTGCCAACGCAAGTTTCTCAATGTGGGAATAATTGAGTTCTAGTCCAACGAGGACTCGACTCAGGTAATAAATCACATATTCTGAGAGAAAATGATCCTCCTGAACCAATACCATACCGATGGTTGACTCTGTCAGAGCCAATTACAATAAGAAATCCTTATTATAATTGGGTGGCCGAAGCAGAGGGGCAGTCGTGAGGGAATGTTTCAACGCTTCAAAAGAGCATTGAGTTGCTTCATCCTAATGAAAAGGAACGTCCTTCTTCAATAAATGCATAAATCCTTTTGTGATATCAACATAGTTTGCGATGAAATGTCGTAAAAAGTTCACTTTTCCCTGTAAAATTTGAAGCTTAAGGATTGTGCGTGGTGGAAGAAACTAAACTATTGCCTCAACTTTGAAAGGATTGACCATGATCCCTATTGTCAGAACTATGAAACCTAGCAGACGATCCGACGTCAAGCAAAAAATGCATTTGTTTGGATTCAAGCGAATCTGGTAGTAGCGACATCACTCAAAGATAAGTTGGAGGTGTATGGGATGATCATTTCTCTTACGAGATCATGATGCTAAATCATCAAGGTAGGCCTCGACTATATGTTTGATATCGTGGAAATAAAAAGACATGTCCCAGTGAAAGTTAGCCCCAACAATTTTCAGACCAAAAGGCATCTTCCGATAAGCGAATGTACCCCATAGACAAATGAAAGTAGTTTTGTGTTGGTCTTTGGGTTTGATCTGTATCTAATTGTATCCTGAAAAAGCATGCATGAAAGAAAAGGCCTCGCAACATGCACATTCATCAACTATCTGGTCAATAAATGGCATGGGGAAATTATCCTTTAGATAGACCTTGTTCAAATCATAGAAGTTCGTACATATGTGAATCGTACCTTGTTTTTTGTCAGATGGAATGGGATTTGACACCCATTGAGTCAAATGGACGGGGTAGATAAAACCTGCTTTGAGCAGTTTCTCTACTTCATCTTTAATCGTTGTTTCTTTCTTAGGATTGATTGGATGAAGCTTCTGCCAGACTGACTTAGTGTCAGGATAAGTCACGATTTTGTGTTTGACGATTCTTGGATGAATTCCTAGCATTTCCTCGTAAGACCAGGAAAAAACGTCATAGAATTATTTAAATAAATCTGTGTAGATTTGAATCTCCTCGGGGGAACAGTCAGCTCCGATGAGAATATTCTCCATGATGCCAGGGGTTTTGGAGATATCAATAGGCATCATTTGAGTGATGGTTTCCATATTACCCTTGGCATAAACAGCATGCGTAGCTGAGGGATTGATAGGACAAGACCTATCTCCATTCATAGTCAAAGTGAATTGTCCTTCTTCAATTCTTCTTAACTCTGGGAGGAAATAATATTTGTGATGGATATCATCCTAGGGTTTGTCCATACTAGTCATTTCTTCAATAATTTCCTCGTCTGAGGGAAAGACTAAATCTAAATAATCAGTATTGGTAAGGGAACCTTGAGACCAAGTAGGCTCGAGAATCGGATCTAACTCCTATGTAGGAGTCGGATCGGGGTCGACAGAAGCTTGTTGGACTATTGAGTATGCAAATTCTTCTGTGGACAAGGGCATGTCCATTTATTGGTGCCCTGTCCCTTCCATCATGGCCAATGGGGAAGGAAGAGTCCACGGATTGTTGAAGTAAGTCATAGGAAATGGCGAGACTTGAAAAATCTCAACCTTTGGTTGGTTGGAAACAAAATTAACATCGACAGAAGGAGGTGGGTAATCGAATGAACCCATCAAAGTTGGGAAAAAAACAACCCCTATATTGATGATGTTGGGGTGAGGGTTATCAATCATCAAGACCATGGATGCCCCTGATGAAGGGTCAGGACGAGAGAAAGACAACTGATTAATGGTCATAATCCGACCCTCATGTGGAAACAACAAGACCTGGAAAACTGTAGCGATCATTGCTTTCATAGCATAGGTCCAACTCCTTCCTAAAAAGAGATTGTGGTCGAGATATGCATCGACCACTTCAACGTCGATGCACACAGTCTTCCCCCCTAACTACACAGGAAAAGAGGGGATGATGCCATGTGGTTGGAATGAACGACCGTCGAAAGTGTAAGAAGAGTTGGTTACAGAGACAAAATGGGTTGGCCAATGGCCTTCCAACACGCCAACAACATCACGCGTGTCAAAGAACCCTCATCAACCACTATACGAAAAATGTTCTGGGTAAAATTTTTCCTGGTGTAAGCCACTACTACCTGAAATGCCACATGGTAAGGGAGATGAGGTTTTAAGTCGGTTGTATCAAGATTGATCGTACCGAGATTACAAGTCTCAGCAGATCCTAAGGCGGCTAACAGAGCATTTCTTTCGGAAGGGCATCTCTGGAGGACCTCCAAAGCAGACATCACATAAGGGGTTTGAGACACATCCTCCACCACAGATTAGTTATGGGTGGCCCTTGTGTTTGGATTGTGAGAAGCTTTATTGAACACACCTTTTTGGATGTGTGTCATTGTTTTTCCCAATGTCTTCTTGATCTGGAGAGGAAGAGGTGGATTTTCGGCTTCTTTGATCTTCTCATAGGTGTTTTTCATTCTGTAATCATATGCTCTAGTCGATATATAAGTATCACCTTTCATCATATACAAGTTCGTGGACGAAAAATTACACGAAGATGGAGGGGGTCCTTGAATGCCCCCTTTCGTGCTCGGAGAGGCTTGAGTTAAATTTTTCCCATGTTGAAATGGGTTCCTAAACATAGTATTTTGTTGCTATGTAAATAACATTTGGGCCTCCACAAGCCGAGGGCATAGGAGAGTTGGGTGGTCTTCCATGCACAGGTTACACAGATACTTCAACTTTTTCTTTTATGTGTTTCCCCCACCATCTTTATCGGTAGGTTTCTTATCCCCCTTACCCTTATTTCATTGTTTCTTCTTTCCATCAATCTATTGGGTGGCCTTCAGGTTTGTCAATTTCACACTGTGTACATCCAACGTTTGGGTAGGGAGGCAGCTGGACTAGTGGTTTGGATGGCCGCTTTTTGCTATATCGACAATTGTTGCAGTTGTTTTGACAGTTGATCAATGAGCTTCGTTTGTGCTGAACCAAAAATACCATCAGCATGTGGTCCATCTCTCTGTCTGGTCTTGTCAAGTATTGACCACGGTGCATCTAGAAAAATGTCGTAAAGTAGACCAGACTGAGAGTAAATCATCTCTAGTTGTTAAGCTCTCATTATTGCATCTTCTTCAGAAAACACTCCCAACGTTGTGACGTCTTTGGATAACTGGGGCACCAAAGACGTAAGTAACCACTCAAGCATGAATGCTGGTGGGATTGGCACTTTTATCAAACTCTTCTGGTGTCTCCATTTTTGGATGTGATCGGAGATATGGTCTGTCTTTGTCTGCTCAAAATTGGCCAGCAATTCGGTGTCGACATCGTATCTCACAGGTAATTGGAAATGGTTTACAAAATCCATTGCCAATTCTTCGAAGGAAGAGTATCTCGAGCAGTCGAGCTCAATGTATCATTTCAAGGCACTCCCTATGAGAGTGTTTTGAAGCAAACGCAGTTGGACAGAGTCGTCTTTCAACGAATTGGATGAGCACCAAAAATGAAAGGTAGTCACATGATCGCTTGGATCTTCATTAGGCTTAGCTTTGAACTTTGGAATGTTTGAAGAAAACTTGGCTGGCATAGGAGGCCAATGTGGATCGTGACAGATAGGGTCATTCAATAACCTTATCAAGTCTAGAAAATGCAAATTTGCTAGAAATGGTAGTTTGGGTTGTTGATTATAACCATGGAAAAAGGGGCCTGGAGTTTGACTGGAACCAGGTTGCCAGGAAAAGTTAGGTTGTTGGACAGGGTTCTGGTAAAAACCATGGTCATGACCAGTGTATGGATTCTGCGCTGGTTGAGACATCATCGTTTGACTCCTGTAATAGGACATAGAAGGTTGGGCTTGCGCTACATTCCAAGGATTTTGGGAAGGGTGTCCCCCTGTTGATCCGACGGGCATAGGTCCTGAGCCTTGCCCAGGGTTCCATTGGCTATGGAAGGGGTTTCCCCCAGTTGACATCCTTGACAAGGGAACTAATCCCTCCCATGGATTCCAAGGTCCTTTGGGGAAGAAATTCTTGGGTTTGCCCCCTATGCAGGAATAGTACCTTGCATAGGATTTTTTTGTCCATAACCGAGGTTGCCTCTGGCCAAGACAACAACTGACGAGAAAGAATTGTTACCAAACGCATCGAACAAAGAGAACGATGTCGAACCTATCGGCATGATATACAAAGGAATTCCTTGACTACCTGCTTCAAATGAGATAAAGTTTGCATTCGGCCTGGTGAGATGCTGGTGAGCACCGCCGAGTGAAGGGGATGAAGGAGGTATATGACCCCCTCCATAAGGGAAAGTGCTATAAGAATCTGAAGTGCCCCCCATGGATCCTTGTAGAGGAGAATTAGAGCTCCCTTCCCCTAGACCTAAAGTCTGTAGAGTGGAGAAGGAAAGGACAAAGTTCGTATCAAAGACAGACATCCCGTATGATAATGGAGGGCTTATCGCACTCTGGGTGAAAGGAGCAGTGATCACCGTGATAGACAAAATTGGACCATTGCCTGAGGTAGAAGTGGTTGAGACCATGGTGGTCTGGACCGATGAAGGTTGCTTAGGAGGTGGAACACCCCCTGTAGTGATATTCGTAGAGGGAATATAATAATTCCCTAAAGAATTTGAAACATTTGTTTCCATTCCTGCTTGTGACACTATCTAGCGCTCGTAAGGATAAACTATGCAACAATTGGCATTGATAGATCAGTGTTCAGAGGTTCGTACAGACCAAGATCTTCCACTCCAAGGTATGAAATGGTTGGTTCCTCTAGAATCAAATGTTCTTCTCTCTGAGATGAGTCAGGCACTATTTCTTGTGACCTGGTCACCTCAAAATACCCTTACTGGTCTAGTCTTCGCCTTAGTGGTGGCAGGAGTGGCTCCAGATTGACCGATGGAAGACCAAGAAGCCTTCGTGATCGGAGGAGATCCTAATCCTCCACTATGTGAGAAGATCAATGAAGCACTAGGGATTTCTATTAATTTTCAACAGCCAACATACACTAGAAAAAAGTCCCTATGAGATAAGACAAGTAGATCACTATCTAGTTGGAAGAACAGTTACACCAGCCAACACTAGAACAACTTACCGGTGCAAGTGCAACTCAAATACGGAAGCACCCTATGGGTATACTTTGCAAAGCATGGCCTGATGTCTTTCCTAGGTACCGCATTCTACCACTGCAGTCACCTGTGTAATTTCCTAAAATAAAGGCAACTAGGTTGCCAGTGTGTGAACAATCACCAGGCGGGTACAGTTGACAGTTGGGTGGACTGCAATGAGTAGGGTATCAAGACAAAACCTATCAAGGGTATCGAAAGAAAGTGTTCCAGAATATAATTGAGGATCTCGAATGGATTCGAGACCCATGAATCTCTATGGAAAATGCGATCAACAGAATCCCAAGATAAGCCCTCTATATGTGTTCCCTACTACGTTTGGTCCGGCTTTGGAGGGGTTATCTCCGCTACCTTTCCATATGCGACCTCATGTTTAGCCCCTGTGTTAGAGGAGGTCTCAGATAACTTTCATGATACTGGATGTTTTAGCACTCTCTAGCACAGACTCGTATGTTTGTTTTTGTAGCCTTGAAGAGTTTCCTCTCCAATCCTAAATCAAGGCTCTAGCCTAGACTAGTTGATGAACCCTACAAACATAAAGTCTAACTGATTTTAATTAATCGTTAATTTTAGTGGTTGTCTTATGTAAAATGGAATGAAATTGAAACCAGTGATTTTTTTAAGAGTTGAAAGAAAAGAACATATAATGAAATTGAAAACAAACTACTTCTTCTTCACAAATTCAGATTTGCACATTTAAACTCTTTAACCAACTTTTCAAACTACTTTTTTTTTTCTAAGATCTTTTAACAGAAAACTCAAAACAACCTTTCGCTCGACTACGAGCTACTTATTTTCCTAAGTCAAGAGATAATAACTTATGAAAGCATTCTTTTTCCTGATTATTTAATACAAACAACCAACTACTTAACCAAACAAAGAAAGTGAGATCTATATTTTTTTTTATTGTGCTTCCAAAACAAGAAATTTTAAAATGTATTCTTTTCTTCTTTTCTGAAGAAAAAAGGAAAAAATAAAGACAAGAAAAGACCAAGAAATGACTTCTATCCCACTGCAGATCGCGAGGAGTCACTAAAAAAACCAAAGAGGTAGATCAGAACAGACTCACTATCTTGTCTAAAAACTGAATAAAGTAAAATGCAAGAACAACTTTAAAAAAGAAAAGATAAAATGAAGTCAAACCTAAGCTATAGACCGTTATAATAAATACCAGGAATGGATCAAGAAAACCCCTGGGAAGTACAACTTCTGACAAGGAAGAGGATGACTGCCCCTTATTAAAAAAAATTCTCAACATAGGCACGCTACTGACACTTTAGCAGCCAGCATATGTACGTGGGTTGTCCAAAGGTAGGGCATGTATGTACACCTCCAGGCTTACTGCAGACCGCATAAACCTCTGTAACTTCCAAAAAAAATGAAAAATAATAGTCCAGCAAACCAGGCAGGGACTAATGGTATTGAAAACTAGAATCCCTTAAAGACACAAAAACTTACTTTGATAAAGAAAATGCAAGGAGAATTTTATAAAGAAAAGATAATCTGAGGTTATACCTAGGCTACAGACTGCAACAACAGAGACCAGAACTAGATCAAGAAAACCCCTAAAAAGAATTACTTCTAACAGGGGAGAGGATGACTGCCTCTCCTTTAAAAAAAAAAAAAAAATATGAACTCAGGCACGCTACTGACACTTCAACAGCCAGCGTATGTACACGGGCTGACCAAAGGTAGGGCACATTTGTATGCCTGCAGGCCCACTATAGGCTGCATACACCTCTGTTACTTTCCAAAAAGAAAACTAGCAGTCAACCAATCAAAGCAGGGAGTATTGGTATGGAAGACCAGAATCCCTACAAACTCAGACCCTTGTTGAAACTCATAAAAACGTAATCAAACCAATTTAAAAAACCCAAAAAGTAATCCCAAAAAACCCTAGAGATCTTCCCCAGTATGGTCGCAAATTCTGATGTGGGTGGGAAAACCCCCTACGGACTAGCTCTAAGGGTTCTGTAATGCATGCAAAAATGACCCTTTAAAGTCTCCTACTTTTTACTATCATCCCGACATAGACCCCACATTCATGCATAAAACACAAGGATAAAAGGATCTGGTAACTCTACCTTAAAATCCTTGTTTGGTGTTGATCCTTTTGCGTTCAGTTTCTCCTTGACTGCAAGTCTCCTCCCAAATACAACCTGCATTCATAAAAAGACAAACAAATAACTCCAAACATGCATCTTATAAAATATGATCAAAACTGAATATTGAACACCTCATATGGCGGGATAGGAAAAGTAATTCTTTCTTATTAACCTCACAAAAGTAACTTGCAATGGTGAGATTGACCGCTACTCCTCGAACCTGGTCCTGGGCTCCTCTTCAACTATGCACCAACTGCTTCCACATATTCTTCTCCTCTTCATTTCTCACAATATGGTTGCAAAATATTGGGGCAAGGGRAATACAAAAGTTGGTAGAGTTTCTTTTCTCTTATTGTTTCTCTCTTTGAATGGGACCCCTACCTCTTCTTTTATAGGCTAAAAGAGGGTAGTTATCCTGTTGAGTGACTGGCTATGAGTGGTCAAACGGTTTAGGGAATTACCCAAAAATCTGTATTATGTGTGMAACTTTCTATTTTTTGTGCTTTTGTCAGTATACAAGGGTTGTAATAGGCCAGCTAGTGTATACACGTGGGCAACAGTGGTGCAAGGTGCGTACATCTTCAAAAGGATGGTTTTTAGAAGAGTTGTTTAATGGTGGCTTGGAAAAAATGGCAAGTAAGATGGCCTAATGCCAGGTATGCATGCCTGTTGCAAATTAGGGTTATAACATTCAGGTGTCCTCTCTATTAGGAAATGTTTCAATCCTTCCATGATCTCCCCTTTTAAACCATCCATCTTAGTATTTATTGCCTCCAACTTAGCTTCTGTTGAATCCAGCATCTCTTGTATTTCATCTTTTGTTATTGTCTTCTTTTGTAAATCATTTATGTCCCTACTCATTTCTCCACCTTCATCAAGATTCCAACTAGGATTTTTTGGAGGCTTATTTGGTGTAGAAGTTCCCTTTTTTGGCAGCATGTTGGCCAAGTATCACTTTAAACCTTGATTTTGAGGTGGTTCTACTAGACAATATTCCTTTTATTGTATCTCCAAAATTTTGGCCCTTCTGAGTATGAAATTTTCTTTTTTTAGGTCTCTGATATTTCTTCTCTGCAATTCCATAGGTATGATAAAAATTGGATATGCCATGTGGAATTTACGGTAACTTCCCCACAACTTTGTGATTTTTGGCCTTTCAATGAGATCTCACGTGTATAGCATGCCCCACAAAAAATAATTGATATGAAGTTATGAAACTCATACCAAAACTACTAAGGTTTGTCTGCCATCCAGTGCAACTGGTATCACTCAATTTGGATACTCTAGGAAGAAGTTACAATTGTTTTACTCGGAACACCTGCTTGAGACAAGTCAATAGGACTAGTCAGATACCCTATCTTCCACAGGGTGTATCTACAAATGTAAGATGACCCAGAAGCTGAAATTATTACCACAGATACCTTAATAATTTATGTAAATATCCTCTAGATTTTAGGATTTGAAATGTTACAGAAACAATTTTATAGTGAAAATTCCGCAATGACTCAATTCAGGATGATTCTAGAACCCTATCTTACAAAGGTTGTAAATCTAAAAGTATAAGGCCTTGGGAGATAAAATTTTAACCCAACGCACCTTGATCCGTCTACTAAATATCCTCCAAGACATTCCTTCTTAATATTTGTATAAAAACAATTATATCAAAAATTCCAAGCTGTCTCAGATGTAGCAGCAAAACCCCAAGACCTTGAGCTCTGATACCATATGTTAGGAACCAAATATCAATATAGCATAGAAAAACCTCAAAATAAGTACTCAATGCCTTGAAAAAGAGATAAATTCAGATAATAAGCCTCTTCGAGGGGGAAACCTCCTTATTCCCACCTAAATGTCCAAATACAAGATGATTCCAAATGAAAATGTCTCCTTGGTATATATAGGAGACTAGGAGGTATAATAACAACTAATGGAATAAATCCGACATAAATAAAATAACATTACTAACCTAATATGCTCCAATTAAGGGGTAATGAGCAACTATTTAGGGCTTAAGACTATCATACAAGTACCATAAGGTTAAGGGGCCTTTGTGAGGTGGACTAGATCACACCATGCTCATAAGCCTATGATCTAACCCTCAATATATAGCTACTTGACTCTTCTACATCTCAACAACATTTACACTTCCCTTTACAACACAAAACATAACTATTATTCGAACCAAACCAACAACAACCACCAACACCCTGACCTAGACCTCCTAAGTTCTTATTGATACTAATTTACAAGCTTATTAGTCATTACAATCTCTACCAAAACCCTAACCCTGGAATGGTTAGGTTTTCCTCCCTGTGCACCTTGCATGTTTTCCTTATTTGCATGTTTCTTTTCCTCACATGTGTTTTGTTTCCTGCCAGTTGTTCTTCTCCAACATTAGGCCTTACCTTCCAAAATTAGACCTTTCATCGAAACAAACCTATGCCCAACAGTCCCCCAACAGTAGCGCAACTTTGTTTGTCAGTGCCTCTACTTTCTGCATTCTTATCTCCTCCTGCATCAATTCTTCTCTATCTGCTTGTTCCTGTGCTCTACTTTTCTTCTCCTCCTCCAAATGAGTAATCATTTATGCTTCTTGTTATTGGAGGGGTTTCAACTTCGCTTATGTTTCTTCCTTCTGCGTCTGCACGTATTTCAACTCTTTCTACAAATTCTTCATGTCTTGAGTGCCCTTCAAGCACTCTGTGATGCTCATTATATTTTACCTTTGTTTGAGCTCTTCTATGGCTGCGTTGGTTGACTCCTCTTATTGGTCCCATTGTTGGACCTTCTTGTCCTCTTCCAGTGTTGTCTGAACCTACATGGATCTGTCAAACAGTTCTTCTGTTGCCTTTGCTTGGTTCTCCATATCCTCTATTTGGGGCACAACTTCTTTTGATCTTTGTTCTCAGAACTTGGGAGGAGTTGTAGGGTTGAGACTTTCTTTGATCACCTCAATATCCTTCTTATAATGGTCAATGGCTTACATAATCATGTTGATTTTCTCCTTTGCACTCTTCTGTAGTGCTTGTGCATTTTCTAGGATGTGATTATAAACCGTTGTCAATCCCTATTCCATTCTATCCATGCATTATTTTCCCTCTTTTGTTTTGATCTTCACCTGCTCGACTATCATTTCTAATGAATCCTTGTCATTCTTAGTTTCATGCAATTACATCGCATCTGTCCTTGTGCGCGATTGAACTTCCTATGTGAAACTGACTTGAATTTTGTACAATGCCTTGGTTGGTATCCTCATCGGCACCAAATTTACCTATTCCAAATCCTTCAAGGGTGTACGAGCTATGGCCTCGTCCATATGCAACATCTCTAGTGTGACTTGGAAGATTGGAATTGCTTGCGTGATGGTTTGAATGGTATATTCCTCATTTGGCACAGTCCTTGCCTCTACTTTTGTTGTTGTGGGAAAGGGTTTTGTTCCCCTTTCAGTTATTTGTATTTCTTTTATTTTCTCTAAGACCTACCTTATGTCATCCAACTCATTTTTTTTTCTCCCTCGTTGGTGCTAGCCCTCTTAGAATTCCTCAGCTGCGTGATCTTGTACTCTTTCTTTGATAAGGTCGGCATCGTCCTCAGTAATTTTGTATTCATGCAGCTACTTATGAGCCTTGGCCTTCTTATGCGAATCCCTTGTATGTATAATTGACCGCTTGGGTGGAAACATTTCTTGTGGAGTGGCTGCCAAGGGATTTTTTTGTCAATGTGTCCCCCAATCTTTGTTCTCCCTGTATCGGGGAAGTGTCATTTTTCTTTCCTGTGAATCCTTCTCTGGTGCACTGCCCTTCTTCTATTGCACCAACTTCTAACTGGGCTTCCCCTCTTGTGTCATATTTTTAGGTGAACCATTGTATCCTAGATGTGTCTTAGATGACCCTACTTATACCTCCTTTCCTTTTGGAATATCCTTGGGGATGACTGGGATATTCTAGTCATCTTTTCAATCCTGCATTTCCATCTCAACTTCTTCTGCCTTAATGAAGAACTGAATTTGCATCCATTCCTTGGTTGGATCCCTGAACGCTTGGATCCACATGTTGTGGCATGCAGATATGAAGTTCGTTATACCTTGATATTGCATGACAACCTCCAAAGTGATTCTCCATGTATTAGTTATTCTCTTATGGATGTCACTGAAGTACCGTGCAAAGGTACCCGTACTACCACTTCTTCTCTTAGGGTCCGAAGTGCTCCCCATTGATGTATACCATGTTGCGTAGTAACAACCTACTCTTTTGCAAAAGTAGGAGTATGGATGCTCCCTCCACCTGATTAATTCTATCAGAGTCATCAAACATGAGTAATGGAACTCTGTTCCCAAGTCCTACACATCCTTACATTCATCGAGAAATAGGTTCAATAGGTATGGGGCATAGCTGAGCATGGTGTCATTTGTGCTCTTTGATGCAGATGCAAAAATCCCTGCAGGGACCTCTTCCTTGCATCACTTTCTTAGAAGTTTGCATGACATGATTTATATGTCCATCCGGGTGGCTGCGTCACTGATTCTTTTTATGATTATCCCGAGTGAGCCTCTCTCTGTCCCATATTTTTTCTTCATCTCCTCTGCTAGGGACTTTTATTTGGTTTTTTCATCTAGGTACTACAAGGGAGTTTCTCCCATTGATGACAAAACTAAGATTAACACAATTAGTTCCATGTCGATGGAGATGAGTTACTCCATCAATAGGAAGCCTCCATGGAGGACTGCCATCAACTTCTTGATGCATTTATTCACTTATCTCCCTTTTCCAAAGTGGGGAATATCCATAAGGTTTATGATCCTAAGCCTGCTTCCCATTTATTTGGCTGCATCATGGGATCTCCAAAGGGTTATGTGACTATACTCTTCATATACACCTATTGCGCAAATTCAAGGAATTTCCCAGTGTCTGGTACATCATGGTCTACGTATTTCATTTTTTCCACGCAAACCAGTATTTTTTGCATGGCCTGCAGTCCCTCTAGAATGCACGGTAATATGATTAATGCTTTAGGCTACTTGCATGGGTACCGCACAAGAGGTTGTTTTCCCTTTTTTGTTACTGGCACGCTAGAAGTCCCCACCTCTGCTTCTATTTTTTTTTTGCCTGACTCTGGATTTCCGGTTATGTCTTCTACTAGTCCTTCCTATTGTTTCATGGACCCTACCCTGGGTTCTAGTCTCGGCCCCGCAACCTCTATTTTCTCACTGGCCTCCCCATTTGTTATGTGGGCTACTTTATCCCTCGCAGGTTGTTGTAGGTTGTTGTAGGTTGGATCATCATTAGGGATTGTTCTTCTTCCTCAACCATTTTGGTTCTCACAGGTTCGACCTACGGGGATGGAATTGCATCGACATCGATGATCGCCTCTCGTTGTACCATTTCTTTCTCTACCTCTATAGTTTCTTGCGATGGCCTAAGGTTGCTTTTGGTTTTTCGTGCATTTTTTCTTGGTGTGCCAACCTTTGGGGGTGCCATCATGGGCACTTCTCACTTTGTGGATTGGGATTTCACTCCTTCAAATCTCTGTATTATCTTTGTTCGACTCTCGTCTCTAGCTTCACGGGTTTGAGATTTTGCAATTTCACAATAGGTGTTGTTTGGACTGTGTTTCTCCTTTACAAATAGGGTGTCATTATTGTTGTGAATCATCTTGGAGAAGGTTACCTGGCTTCGATTAATGAGATGAATCTTTTTGATTATGCTTCATTCAATTCCATAAATTCCCCAATTCGTGCCTTTTTCCTTAACCACCATTTTTCTCTTTTCCAACCATTGGCCACATTTTTCGGTGTGATGTAATTTTCCTTAGTGCGTCGTGAAGTTTCCTTAGTGTGTTGTGAATTTTCCTTAGTGAGTAGTGAATTTTAATTAGTGCGTAGTGGTTTTCTTTTTTCCAGTGATATGCTGCGTGTGGTCATTTTTCCTTTTTGTTGTGCAAAGTCCACTATTTCTGTGCACAATGTTTCCCAGTGTTTTTTTTATTTTCTTTCTTTTCTATTTTTGTATTTATTTTTCCTTCCTTTTCTCCTTTTTATTTTGTTTTATCAATTTTATGTCCTAATATCTACTATAGTACACTATGTACATGTATTTCTCACTGCATTGTAACTTTTAAGAATTAGGAGGTCGATTGTCCCTGTACAATTTCAGCTGACTCCTTTTGATCATTTCTTTCAGTTCTGTTCCTACCATATCCTTTAGTTGTAAAGATCCCCCATATGACATAGTATTTACTTCATAGAGCCCTATCCAATGCATTTTAAATTTTCCAAGATGTTGAAAACATTAACTGTCATAGAGCAAGACTAAGTGTCCTTCCTTGAAACTCTTTCTCTTTATATGTCTTCCATGCCAGGATTTATCTCTTTCTTTTTGTACTTCTTGGTGAAATCCTACCAGAATCATGTCCTCTTCCATCTCCATTAGTTTGTTTAACATTTCCTTTACTACACCTCTTTATGTCATGTTGGTGATTGCTATTATGCGTAGACTAGGTACCAAAAATTCCAATGGTACCATTGCTTCCTACCCATACACCAATCTGAATGGTTTCTATTATGTCAAATTATTACATGTGGTCCTATATCCCCATAGTACTATTGGTATTTTCAATTCCCAATCACCCCTGTTGACATTGCATATCTTTGTTAGAGCATTTTCCAAAATCTTATTGCAATCTTCCACTATTCCATTTGCTTAAGGATGGTAGGGTGTACTCTTTTGGTCATATACTTAAAACTCCTCAGTCATGACCCTAATAATACTATTGATACAGTTATTACGTTGGTCACTCATAAAAATTCTTGGACACCCAAACCCGGTGATGACTTGCTCAAACAAAAAGTGTGTTGTTATCTCTATGATGCAGACTTTGACTGGTGCTGCTTCTTCCCATCTTGTTATGTATTTGATTGCAGTAAAAATATATCTAGCTCCTGATATTTTTGTTGGTGGATTCATTGGTCCAATAAAGTCCATTTCCCATTTTCCAAATACCTGCAACGTTACTTGTGATCTTAGAGGCATCTCATCCCTTCTGTTGGGTTTTCCAACCCTTTGACAAACATCACATTTCTGGAAATATACCTTGGCATCTCTATGAACTGTTGGCCACAATAATCCTACGCGCAATACCTTACGCACAATATATTTTCCTACATAGTGTCCTCCATATATTCTCTCATGAGCTTCTACCAAAATTCTAGCTCTTTCATGCTCTAATACAACCTTCTCAAAATCTTGTCTGTGCCCATCTTGTATAAGTGTCCTGCAATAAGTTGATAGTTTTCAACTCTAACTACCATATTTTTCTTCTGTGCAATGCTAACCTTTTTTAGCGTAATCCCTCTACTTAAGTATTCAATAATATACACAAAGTATTCATCAGTTACTTGTACTGGAAATAATTGTGCATCAGGGAAGTTGTATTCCAAGTTAGTAGGTTCTTCTCCATTAGTTACCCTTGAAAGGTGATCAGGTCCTGCATTCAACTTCCCTAGTTTGACTATCACTTCAAAATCAAGTTCTTGTAATAACAATAGCCATCTACAGATCCTCACCCCCAACACTGGCTTGTTGACTAGATATTTAAGGACAGAATGATCTGTGAACATCTTAAAGTGTTTAGCTAGTACATAGTTCCTAAACTTCTAAAGTGAATATACCATGGCTAGGCCTTCTCTTTCTGTGGTGTTATAATTCTACTATGATTCTAACAATTTTTTGATTGGAAAGAATTTAGGATGGTCTAAATCCCCTGCTCCTAGTTGCGCCACATTTTCTCCAAGTGTTATGGTTGATGCATCTACATGAAAATGAAATGTATTTTCCAATTCTGGGAATACTAGGATAGTTGTTGTGACCATCTTTTATTTTAAGGTGTCAAACCCTTGGTGATAGTCCTCATTCCACTAAAATCTTATATCCTTCTTTAACAATTTTTCCATTGGTGCAGTAATATGCACATACCCTTTTATAAATTTCCTGTAATAGCATGTATGTCCCAGTGTTGCTCTCAACTAGTGCACTGAATTTGGTGGTGGTAAATTGACAATCACTACAATATTAGTAGGATCCACTAGTAACCCTTGTTTATAGACTATATGTCCTAACAATATTCCAAAAGGTGTCCCAAAAATGCATTTTTGGATATTCAATGATATCTAACATTGCCTGCATCTTTCCAACATTAGCCTTAACACTTCTACATGGTCTTTTAATAGACTATATATAGTCCAGTCATCCAGATATACTTCCAAAAACTAATGTATGAACTCCTTAAAATAAGTTATGACTACTCTTGAAAATATGGTTGGTGCATTCTTCATCCCAAAGGCATGATTGTATATTGGTAGGATCCCCATTCTATAGTAAAGTAGTCTTATACCTGTCCTATGGAACTATTTTGATCTCATGGTAACCTAAGAATTCTTATGTAAATGAATATGCTTCCTGGCTGCCCAAATTCTCTAAGACTTCATCTGTAAAAGGGGTAGGGAAAGGGTCATGCAATCAAGCATCATTAAGTTTCCTCAGATATACACAGATCCTTATCTCCCCTTGTTTCTTTTCTTGGATTACCGTAGGACTTATCCATTTGGATTCACTAGTTCTATGATACCAGCTTCCAACATCCTGTCAACTTTTGCCTTCACTTTCTTCTTATACACTGGATTCAGTCTGTAAGGTCTCCATATGAAAATTCTTGCCTCAGGTTTGATAGGTATCTCCATATCTCCTAGCTCTCTTGCTATGTCTTTCATCTCTGTAAAGTTCCTTGGGAACATATCACTATATTCACACAGTAACTTTGTTATTCTTTCTATTTTTTGTGCATCCCAATAGTCTCCAATACTTTTCATTTTAGGATTGTCAGTTGTCCCAATTTTGACTTTATTTACTTTGATTGGTGCAAAAAATATTTCTGAATCCAAATATGGAACTTCCACCTCTATTTCTCCTTCAATTTCTGTAATTTGAATGTTGCATGGATTATCTTGATCTGGTTCTTTGTATTCAACATGATAGGATGAAAGTAATTCTTTGACTGTCTGTCCATTTTGTTGTTGATATTATGTCATGAGTTCAACCTTTAGTTCATCAATAAATATCACACCTCTTATATGCTTTAGTGTTGAATCAATTTTTAGGTTCTCATGTTCAAATGAGAAAGTTACTACAAAGTTTTGTTGTAATGTTTTCCATTCTATAGTACCTTTGCGCATCTCTTGGTCTACATACCAATTCTATGGAATTATTTCCAATGTATGGATGAAGTGATGAGGCCATTCTTCTAGTGGTGTCATCCTCCATTATGTTATGCACTTCTCCAAGTGTTATATTGGTGTCGCTTTCCCATTATACCTATGCATTTTACTGTTGTCATGTTTTGTGCCGAATCTAATGCGTAATAATTGTTTACATCGATACCAATCCTAAATTGTTTCTTTGTGTGCACCCCACCATCTTGGAGGCGTGGCATTGAGTGCAATATCAAGGGATATGATCGTATGGTTCTCTACTACTTCATCTTCATATTTTTTCAGAAACTCTAAATCATTTACCCCATGAAAATTGGGAGGTTCTCTTATCTTTGTACCAACCCATCTTACTGAACGGTATATTCTTATGCACCTTCTTATGTAAACTTCATGTAATCGTTGTTTCCAATTCTCTAAAATTGTATATGAGTCATAAGCACATGATGTGATACTTCTCCAACTGAGTACCTCATATGTAGTTGGGTTAACATAATCATCTTCATGCGTGGTGGTTATGTACAATTGGTTTATTTCCTCCATATCTAAACAGGTGAGTTCTACAAACATGTCTTCCTCTGAAGGGTATAATGGTGGAATGAATCTATATTCACTTGATTGAAATGTCATCTTCCTTGTCTTCAAGTTGATTATGTATTGGTTATCAAATTCCCAATCCAATCCAATAAATGTTGGATAAGGTGTTGTGCCATCTACTATCTCTATTAATTCAAAGTCTTCCTTAGTACACACTCTATCCAAATCTATTGTCACACATTTAAGCCTTCAAATTGGTAGAACTCTTTGTTGATTTTCTAATTTCAACTGGACAGGTGAATAGCCTAGTGTGGTTTCTCGCATACACTTCCATGTCTTCTTAGTTAAAACATTTACTTCAGAGCCTAAGCTCGGTATAATATCACCCATATTGAAGTCTCCAATGTTGGAATTCATTCTAAATTCTCTGCTTGTCCTCCTTTTTGTATGGAGGTGATTGACTATTCTCTGCTCTAATTTCCCCTCTACCTCTATGCTACAAATTTATAGCATATTTTGTAAGATTTTGATAGATTATGGATCCTTTAGTAACTTAACATGGGATTGCATAATTTTTTTTATGTTACTTACTTTCTCTAACAGTTGTGCTTCACTAGTGTGGTCTATCGAGGAAGGAATCTCATACATAGGAGAGTTGTGATTTTTGTATGTAGTTGATGTATATGCAATGCTCTTCTTGATAAAATCATTTCTAGCCTCCTTAAATCTCTCCTTTTCTTTCTGTGCATCAAAATGCTTATTTGGTTCAGTATTCTTCTTCACCCACTAGTGTTGCATTGGATCTTTTCTTACTACATCACTTCCTGTCTTATCTCCTCTGTGCGTGACTATATTCATTTTTCTTCCATCCTCCCTAGCTTATGAAGATATCCACTGGACATTTTGGTTATCTGGTTCCTCTTTTATTGGATATTCCCCAAGAGCATTGTACAATCTTTTGTATCATGATCTACTATGCGAAAGTACATACATGTCATTGGTGGAAGTGGGTACTCCCTTGCATAATGTCTTGGATGTTGGAAGTTGTGGCACACTACTAGCCTTCTTCCTCTTCCAAATACTCCTTTACCCCATCCTCCACCTATGTATCCAGCTCGATCTCCTCGCATTGATTTGTATTGAGGTACCTTGTTATACTGTACAGGGTTATACTGTGGTTCTGTAGTGTTGTATTGCGACTGTGCAATGTTATACTGTGGCTACAAAGTGTTGTATTACGGTTGTGCAATGTTATATTGCAGTTGCACATTGTTGTATGGAGGTGGTACCCGGTTGAACTGAGGTGAAAATTTCAATATCATCATTTATGCTTGCACCCTATAAGTATCTGATGTTCTTTCTCTCATCAACTCCATCATCCTACAATCTTTCTCATCATGACCCAGTGACTTGCAAAAATTGCAGTATGAACTTTTGGGTATTGTCTGGTACTTCTGCATCATTGGAAAGTGATATAGATCATGCCCATGAATTTTATAGATCTCACACCATGGTTATCATGTTGGGAAAGTGTTTGGTACTCCTTTTTCCATGTACTGTGTGAAAGTTGGACATTCATTCTTATGGTGTGCTTTTTTCCTACATGTGGTACACAAAATATCTTCTCTTTTCTCTTTTCCCTTATTCTGGTTGAGTTGAAATGTTAGGTTCTTAAGATCCTCCTTCAACTCCTCTATTGTTGGACCTATCTTCTTATACTCGTTCTATTCTAGTTGTAAAGCTACGTGTAGAGCCTCTTGCCAGAGTTTAGAACTTATGTTGTCTTAATGGGAATTTAATTTGTGGTAACAGTGAATTCAAAAATAAGTTCCTATGTTTAATGTCAGTCATGGCATATTTCAAATTACCTTTGAGACACTTAAACGTATGATCAATATCCCAAATAGACTCACCTAGTTTCTGTTGAATTTTTACTGTGCTTGGCTCAAGCATGAATTTTATTTCATTTTAGTCATGTACTTGAACCATAAACAAATGTAGTTACATCATTCACAATTGTTGCAATAACCAAGATCCCAAGAAGAAATACCATGCAAAAGAACACAATAGATATCCTGGGAAAACCCTTCTCAACAAGGGAGAAAAACCCAACAATAGTTTGTTATATTCTCAAGAGAATATCCTCCAACCATGAAATCCTAATGCACACAAGAGGGTGCTCTACTACTGTCAGGCTGCTATATTAAAGATTTTAATGACCTAAAACACTGAATTGTCAAACTAGGGCAAGTAAACTTAGAGCTGCTACACTGTATGTGCAGGTAAGATTCTAATCCCTATCTAAATACTATTCTTAGAAGAAAACACAAACTCACTCTGAGAAACTGAATCCTAATGACTATCTTGAAACTTATCATCTCCTATGTAATTCATCAACAGAAAACAGTCCTATGCCTAAGTGCAGGTGCTTCTATTTCTACTCTAATGTAAGTTCACAAAACTATCTACCACTACCTTTAGTCA
>JASDQU010501353.1:30198-41880 GCA_032191745.1 Picea mariana | reverse complement strand
TCGTAAGCCCTGTTTCATTTTTTAACGAGGTTGCTACAAATATGCGAAAACTATCCTCAGTTGGTTTCATTTTTTAACAAGCTTGAAATCGAAAAATCATGCTCAAAGATGGTTTCATTTTTTAATGATCTTGAAATCATAAAAGCTATGCTCGAAGCTGGTTTCATTTTTTAATGAGCTTGAAATTAGAAAATCATGCTCAAAGATGGTTTCATTTTTTAATGAGCTTGAAATCAGAAAATCATGCTCAACTCAGTTCTTGATCACGGCCTCCAAGAGGACAATGCTCTGGAAGGACACCATGTCAAGGGACAAAACTCGGTCATGGATTCCAAGAGATCTTCATTTGACAGAAGAAAAACACTCTGGAAGGAACACATGTCGAGGGTCGCGAGAGGGTTGAGGTCATGCTCCAATAGCCCTATCGAAGAGGTTGCCATGTCAACTACCGGATCTAAGTCATTGTCACCAGTAGTTGAAGGCATGGGAGAAAATGCCACATAATTTACATGTGGTAGGGGCGATACCATTGGCATATAAGAACCACTTAGGGAGGTAATATATTTAGGACCGATTAATGAAAGTTGATCAATCGTCACCATTCTTCCATCTTGAGGGAAAGATATCACGTAAAAAAGAGTGGACACAATATATTTCATGGCATAGACATAATCCCGCCCAAGGAGTAAAGTGAAATCCAAGGGGTCTTGGACTACCATGACGTCAATAAAGACAGTTTTCCCTCCCAAATTTATAGGAAAATGAGGAAGGGTCCCGAAAGGTTGACTGGTTCTTTTATTAAAAGCTAACATATTCTTCATAACTAATGCAAGCTAAGGACAACCCAAAGCTTTCCAAGCAATAGAGGACAAAATACTAACGAACACACCATCGTCTATTAGCATCCAAGGAACGTCCCAACCACAAACCTTTATTGTAATCTGGAAAGGAATGTGAGAGGGAAGACGAGGTGCAGGTATCACACCCCAACTAAAACATATGGCCTCATTACTTGGAGGAGGTTCCACGAGAGAAGGAGGAATGTTTCTCGGCACGGTAGATTCTGTATCAACGAGAAAAACATGAGTAGTATCGGGTTTACTCTCTAGCGGGAGAGTAGGATCGACTGATGATCACATCAAATCGACCACTTGGGTTTCATTCTCTAAGGGGAGAATGAGGTTGATGCTTGGAAACAGATCGACCACTTGGGTTTCACTCTCTAACGGGAGAGTGGGATTGACTGAAGATGGGATCGAATCAACCACTTGGGTTTCACTCTCTAATTGGAGAGTGGGATCGATCGAGGATGGGATCGGATCGACCACTTGGTCAACTGGTTCAACTGAAGACGTGACCAGATTGACTACATGATCAACCAGACTGATCGATGAAGGAACCAGATTGATCATTCCATCAACCACAGGTGTGTCAAGAGTAATCTTGCGATAAGCAGCTAGAAGTTGAGGCTATGAAACAGTAGTGTGTTCCAGGAATTTAAAGGCTTCTTACATACGAGGGAAAAGATGAGTTAGATTATGCCCTTTGCATAACATACATGGGAACTTGGGTCTACTTTTCTTCTTCCCAACTATATCATGACTACTTGACGGGAGGTCATTAACATGTTGTTCAGAGGTTGACGACACGGGTTGGCGAGGGTGCGTAGACCATGCTTTTATAACCTTGGATAGACCAGGGAAATCCTTAAGAAGATGTCTACCCTTACAAATCCTGCAAGGGTACTTGGGCTTATTGTTTGTTTGGGTGTTCTTGGCATCATTAACACTCCCAGCATGATCAACAGTAACTGGTTTCTTTCCAACATGGCCGACAGTGGTTGGAAGTTTGGATCCTTGCTTATTTTTCTTCTTCTTATTCTTCGGTTTCTTCTTCTTCTTAGCCACCGAATTACTATCTCGGAAGCTTTCACTCGACGAAGAAGATAAAACTGAAGAAGACCTTGCAAGCAAAGAAGGCAAAGAATATCTTACTAGTGAAGAAGGTGAAGGATCAACATGAGGTTGATGCTCTTGGGGGGAAGTTCTTATGACCGAATAACTAGCGGCATTCGAGATTACCTGAGTGGAAAACAACCATACCGATAATCCATTTGTGAGACCCAGAAGGCTCAAAGTAGCAATGTGAGGAGGACCAATGTTTCCATAAGAAGAAAAAACAAGATATTCCCCTAGAAAAGGGGTTCCCTCATTGGTCATTTCGATAACTGACGCCATTAAAATAAATATCCAATCTAGAGTCCACTAGGAAAAACAAACAACACACACTAAAAATCTAGTAAGCAAGCAAGCAAACAAAACCTTCTCACAATGATCTCACTAGTTGGTGATGAAATCCAATGTCACGTGAACAAAGTAAGAAGGGGATGAGATAGAGTGGTTGGAGAAGTTATGTTGATGACCTGCTTAACACACTTACACACTGGTGCAAGATCCCACACATAAACGTGGGTATACCCTCTAAGGAGCCCGAGTGAGTTTAGCCAATGTGGATTCTAGGTACCGTGAAGACTTTCCCTTCCATAGTCACCTTGTGTAAAGACCCTAAAGAGATAGGCCACTAATATTACCAATCACTACACTGATGCCTGGGGAAACAGACGATAGTCTGATCCATGCACAAGGGCAGGGTATCTAGCTCAAAATCAACTTGAAAGGCTTTCAATCATCATTGTGGGTATACTTCTCAAGCGACCACCATAATACGTGCAACCTCTATACCAAGACCAAAAAAGAAGGGTGAGTAACTTTTCCATTCTCAATGTGACCTCGTGATTGACCCTTATGTTAGAAGGGCTTCCTAGGACAAAATGTAATAAGTGGATTTCACCGCTCCCTAACTCAAGATTCTATGTTTTTTTGTAGCTTTGGAAAGTTATCTTTCACACCTATTCCAAATCCCTATAACTAATATAATGTAATTTTTCTACCATAAAATATAAAAATGTCTTATCAATTTTTATAAGCTCTTTATTTTATGGTTGTTGTTACTCAAGAGGAAAATGGCGTGAACAATATGGTGTTTTGGACAACTCGAAAGTTATGCAAAGAGATGAAGATGCAATATTTTCATTTCGATGAAAGCTATGCTATGAGAAGGAGAAAACATTTATCACTCTCAGATGCACAATGTCCCAAAATTTACTAAACTCACCAATATCAAGATTTCCAAGAAATGAAACAAATAGACTATACACCCATAGATTTTCAAGAAATGAGGGGGGGAATTTTTAATAATTTAAGACCAAAAATCATGCAATTTCACTACTTCAAATGCAAATATCCCCCAATCTAATGGAAAGAAATAAATAAGATTTTTGTTTCAAAGATAACTAAAAGAAATTGAAAATCAATTCAAAACAAAAACAACCCAAACAAAGTTTCTCTTTTACGACGAGTTATTCAGAAAAAAGAAGTGTTCTTTTCACTAAACAATTCTAAAGAAAAACAAGGCTTTGTAATTGAAAGACACTCAAAGGAAGAGATCAAATCTTTCAAAAGAAAACAAAGAAAATATGGCTAAAAACAACTCAAAAACTATCAAGTAGACTGTAAACAAATCATAATCAAACCCAAAAATTCACCCCAAAACCAAATCAGAGGTCTTGGTAAACAAAACCATAAAAAATAAAGAATTTCACAATTTTCGCAGGCTGGAAGACTAGCACAGTGTGGAAATCACTGATTTCCATGGGCTAGATATGGGTAGGGAGGGCACAACATTTCCGCAATGGTAAAAATAGATAGGGTGCAGAAAACTTAAGTTGCTGCACTATCCCTCAAAGCAGGGTGCAGAAATCAAACAAAAATGGAAAAAAATAAAAATTGAGAAGATTTTCCAGTGAAGTTTAACAGTCAGAGAGTCAAGCTGGATCTTCCATTGACTCAGAAAATAGAAACCAAGCAATCAAAGAAAGAAAACAAGGAAAACTAAGAAAAAAATTGTTTCCCTAGTGGAGTCACCAATTTTGTCATTGGGTAAATCGATGAATGCAGACATAGACTAATCCCCGTAGATCCACCTAGATATAGAACAAAACACGACATGACATGGCACTTTTCCTAGGCTCTAATCATCAAATTTAGTACCAAAAAAAAGATGAGAGACATACCTTTAAGTGTCTCTTCCTTATGTTTTTGTTGTTCCTGTTTCGATCCGGTGCTCTTGTGATATTGATCCTGCAGTGAGACACAAACCAACCAAAGTGAAAGCAGAGAGAGTATATTCCATGACAACCTATGCATATGATCAAGGAATTATGCAATAAAATAAAATAATTACATGGGAAAGAAACATGACACTGTATTATATTAATAATAGGAAGAGAGATTACAACCAGATGCCTTGATGTCGTAAGGTTCCTTCCAACAGTTCCTCGCTTCCCACACACTTTTGATCCAAGAATTCTGAGACTATAGATCTGACACCTATCTTGACAAAAGCAAAGCTCAAAGCCACTCTAACCAAGCTAATAATTCCAAGCCAAATCCAAATCAATCAAGTTTAATCCCAAGCCAAGCTAAAGCTAACTTTCTCCATGAGAGATCCTCTCCTTTTATAAGCTAAAGAGGATAAGGTGTGGAGGTTAGGATGATCCCACTAAATAATGAAAGCGAGTAAGATCCAAACCATTCAGATGCCACCTCACCATAGGAGCTTCTTCTTCTATAACCATTGAGAAAATGATTATTTTTCCCACATACGAAGGCCACCACAACCTGGATATAGTGCAGCCTACGGAAATCAGGCATTTCCGCACCCTAGCTATGGTGCAGCCCGCGAAAATCCTCCAAAATAGGGTTTTTACAAATGAAAACACAACTTCATCTCTCAGGAAAAGTTCTTCTCCCTTCTTTCTTTAAGAATTCAGGCCACTGACTTCTCTGAAGGAAACACATAGGTTTACATCATTAACGATCATGAGGGTGATGAAAATAATGTGTAACACACTTGCATTGAACAATGGTGCTTTGTTGTTATACATTCCCTCTTGTTTATCCATCTTCAAGATCTACCTTCCAATTGTTTAGATTGTGCTGAAGGAACTTTCTCTGATACCAATTGTTGGAATATTGAGATGGGGGATGAATCTGTATTACCCTTTTTAAAAAAATTAGCAGTTAGTTTTATGTTTTATTAATTACCACAATAGATCAACAATGGACTTGTTTGTAAAATCAATTATATCAGTATAATTAATAGGAATTACAAGGCTTTATAATGCATGAGCATCGTAAGCCGTAAAGCGAGCGTGAAGGCAGAAGACAGCTGGAAAGCACAACACGCATTTTTCGCATTTTGGAATGTTTTGAAATTTTAATGTAATAGCTAGAAGGCGTACCTTGCATTTATATTTTGGAGGATGTAAGTAGATATTGAGCAATTGATCTTATCTGTAGTAGGTAGAGGCATTTATGCATAGTTAATGAAAGTAGGTAGTTTTAAGTTCCAGATTAGATAGTTTAGGAGATAGGAGCGAAAACCGACTATAGACACCCTCACATTTGTAACATTAACAATCAGAGATCAATGAGCATAGAGTAGAAGAAGAGAGTTGTAGCAGAAAGTTGTAGAGAAGAACCCATGTACAAAAGTTTGAATTAATGAAAAGAGTTTTGATTCAAATTCATGGTGTTATGATGATTTCTGTATATACATGCTAAATAGTATGCTTATGGTTGTTTATTCTCTCTGTTATGCATTTGCTTTAAGATTGTGTGAATGCATGATTTAATGTTGAATGTTTGAAGTCTGAGAGAGAGAGAGAATGAGTTTCATTTGTTTCTCAACCTGAGTGAGAAGTTCCTGCAAGGAGTGCAGTGAAATCCTCCGCAAGGAGTGTGTTGATGGAGGTTCAGAGTTTATCTTTGAAAGCTCAAGAGAGATACCATTGTTCTCATTCCCGTAGAAGTGCAGGTGAGACACAGGAGCCATGCAAGGTGTGTGCAGGCTGGTTGAAAGTTGAAAAATTATCAACCAAGGGGAAATTTGAAGGACTGCTGTTGCAGAAAAGTGCATAGAGTCGAGAGAATCAAATACCTGGAAGTATTTAAAGGTTGCCGCAAGGAGTGTGCGCAGGAGTCTTCTTGAAGACTCGAATTTGCAAGAAAAGCTCAGGAGGGTTAATGCCTTTGAAGTGTTCAAAGGAGGGAGTCGAAGTCATTTCGCATGATTAAGTTCTAGGTGAAGGAACCTTAGTTTATTTCATAGGATTTATCAAGGAGGGAACGAACGGTCGGAATTCTCTGTTGAGAATCCCCGAAACAACGAGGACTGTAGGATCTAGAGAAGTTGTAGGGTGGTTAAAGGCGAGCAAGTTTTCCACTCTAGGATAAAGAATCAACATGGACCATTGATCGTGATTTGCACCAGCCGTCAGATCATTTCGGCATTTCAGGGATCCTAATGCCAAGGAGTTGAGCACAGTGAAACGAAATTCCTGAAGTCACGAGTTGCAACAAGAATTGGATTAGAGTTTCAGGATTTCGGCATTTCGGGTGTCGGGAGACGGAGGAGACAACACTGTGGGAGAAAAAGTCCTGAAAACCCGAAAGAGTGACAAGTGGCAAGAGTCTACGTTAGAGACAGGAAGTGGTTGAGTGGACAGGTGGTGTGTCCTCGTAAAAAAGGTGGAGTCAATCCTTGTTGACTATTTCGGGGTTCGAAGGTTAGAGAGTCTGGAGATTTGCATCTGGATTTGCGAAATCACGAAGTCTGAAATCTTGATGAAGTGAGAAGTTCATTGTGGGGCCAGCCTTTGCGGAACGTGTCGGGATTCGGTATTTCGACATTTTCAAGGACAAGGGATTAGGGTCTTTTGTCTCGAGATTCCCGAAATCGCGAAATGCGATAAGAATTTTGGAGAATCGACATTTCGGGTTTTGGCAGTAGAAGGGTCGAGAAAATCTGAAGGAGAAGTTGCAAAATCTGAAGTTCCGAAATCGTGAAAGGTGTGATCATATTGTTTGATCGGAATATTTGAGTTGGTGCCTAGTGTTTTTTCAAGCAGGCTCAACCCATAAGGACCTGTGGATACACTGTTGTGTGTGAAGGGTATTTCCTGAGGGGAAACAAACAAGTCAATCAGGATCAAAGGGTAGATTAGAATGATCCTGAGCGGACCTTGGACCTAAGGGTTTGGGGGCCTGCATCACTTTATGAATAATAGTGAAGGACACCAATTATTTTTAGAGAACCAACTCTACGAGACACAAATCCCCTTATTCAAGGAACCCAACCTAGGAAGCACCAACTCCCTTATTTTTAGGGAACCAATCCAAGGAAGCACCAACTCCCTTGTCTTTAGGGAACCAACCCCAAGAAGCACCAACTCCCTTAAATTACACTTACTTAGTAAAGGATATGAATCCTTCTGTGATCCTTCCTTCCACCCTCACTTCATAAGAATAATTAGTTCTTCTTCTTATACTCTGCCGTTGTTTTGATCTTTTGATTTGAACTATAGAGACGCCTCTCCTTCACCGTTCTTCCTTTCTTATATAGTCACCCAACTGGTGTGAGATATGAATCATTGTGTCCCTTTGTTTGGACCATCACACATATTTATTTAGATTAACAAAAATAATTTTTGTTTTTATTCATTATTATTCAAACATTATTGTGAAGGATTTTCAAATTAGTTAGAGTGATTTTCATAAATTGATCACTGATATGGATCGATTTAATTTTTAACTTGATTCTATGTCTCTGAAAATATTGCATAAATATAATTATGCATAGGTGATCCCTTCAAACCATTTACATGTGACCATATGCAGAAAACCATGGTCTTATAAATTTAAGCAATGTTCCCAGTGCTTCACGACTTATGTGTTCATAATTCGTGACCGAGGATGGAACCTAGTCCTACGGACTTTGGCCTTCAATCATTTTCTCTTTCATCTAGTATTCTAAAGTTTTTCCCTCTCACAAGGATTGATCTAATTTTTAGCATGATTCCCGGAATGAAATCAACAGTATAGCTTTGATCCTTACACTATCCTTCCACTGCTTAATCCAACGATTATGAATTAATCAAAGATTGAGATGGAATACCACTATTTACTTTGGTACTTCAGGACTTCAGGGGTTTGAAGGTCTGGGCAATTGTTGTTCCAATTTCCACTAGAGTTGTTCAACGTCGAAGTGGTCAACATGGGAATCCTTACGTCTTGTTTCCACTACTTTTTGATCTAACGGTTATGTGAGAATCCATAGGATATTAGATCAATGGTTAACATTGACTTCGACCGTTGGTGCTTTGGTTAGGTTTTGGTTTCCCCTGAAGGAAAAACTCCCAGAGTGACGTAACTTGCCAACGTCACTACTGACTTGGCACTAGTCGAGTGGTTTCCATGTGCCACTTAGATTTGTAGCTTATGTGTACCTAAAATTCCAATTGAACCTTGACACTTGTCACCATTTGATTTCACCACGTGTCCTTGTTGACGTGATATTTACTAATGTGGATTGCATGATGTGTCACATGTCATCCTCCTGGATCTAATGGTCGTAGGTTCATATGAATCCTTGATCCAACAACCCTGATCAGTTCTAGATCAATGGTCTAGATTCATTTTGGCCTTCAGGACTTTGGGTTATTTGCTTTTCCCACTTCCCTATTATCCCAAAGTGAGATTCTCGAAATAAACCTCGAGTAACTTGAATTCATCTAATGATCATTATTTGACGCGAAAAATCTTAACACGATCCAACGATCATCGAGAATTCAACTATTCGGGATCTCGTGAATCCTTGATACGATGACTGTGATTAGTGATAGATCAATGGTATAGATTCATTTCATCCTTTGAGACTTTGGGTTACTCTCTTTTTCCACTTCTGAATTCTCCCAAAGTGAGAGTTCCCGAATAAATATCGAGTAACTTGACTTCATCTAACGATCCTTATTTGATGCAAAAAGCTTAACATGATCCAACGATTGTAGAGAATTAAACTATTTGGGATCTCGTGAATCCTTGATCCAATGCCTGTTATCAGTTCTAGATCAAAGGTCTAGATTCATTTCGGCCTTCAGGACTTTGGGTTATTCAATTTTCCCACTTACCAATTCTCCCAGGTTGATATTCCTCAAATAAAACTCGACTAAATTGATTTCATATAACGATCCTTATTTGATGTGAAAATATTAACACGATCCAATGGTCATTGGGATTTTGGCTATTCAGGATCTGGGCCTTTAGCCTTGATTATCATATCCTTCCATTTTATTTTGATCGGACGGTAAATATAACTCTCGAAATGTTTCATAGAATGGATGACTCATGTCCTTCCTTGATCTTAACGACTTGAAAACCTCCTAAAGCTCCTACTTCATATCTTTTGGTGAGATCTAATTCTTCCCAACCTCTGGATTTCCTTCAATTTGACGGTCCTGGACTATCCCAAAATGATAATGGATGACTCTTGTGCATCATCTCTTATGATATTTTGTGTTTACACTTGGATTCTAGCTGAACCAATATTATTGGTCTATTGGGAATTCGATCCCTATCACGTTAATGTGCGTTCCCTTCTGAGCTTCAATTAATGTTTCTTGCTTCTGATATGTTTCATTTTTATTTCTCCTAATCTTTTAATAATCATTTGTGCATTATTTACTCCTTTTGTACATGTATTCTTTGTATGTTATCTCTCATGATATTTAGAGTCGTAGGATCACTTTTTGATCCTATCGTGATCAACAGTGATCACGATATGCTTATGTGGAACTTCATACGTTATTTCTCCTTAGATTTTAGGATCTCAAAGAAATATAATGATAATACCATATTGATCTTCTTGACATCAATGCCATAATCGACATTGATAATTTTGGCCCTCTTTTACATCAATGCCAACACCATAACACCATGTCCAATAGTTTGCATTTATGTCAATAATATCAATATGGTATTTTCATTATATGTCTTTTAGATTCTAAATCTCAGGAGAGATAACGTAGTAGGTTGCCCAAAATACATAGCGAGAGGTGTAGAGGAATCCTGTATAAACATAAATCTCATAAGAGATAGCCTTTTGATTGGATAAAGAGAGTGCATAAAGGAGTGAATTTACACAAAGATTAGAAGGAATAAGATTAATCGAAGGTCAGAAGAGATGGCGCATTTGAAGTAACACAAGAGACAAAGTTCTGCATGTGAATTAATCCTTTTATAAAGGATCAAGTTATAGGAGCCATTCATTCTTAGTTCAGGACAATCCATGTTCGTTAGATCGAGGTGAAGTTAGAGGTTCATAATGATTAAATATCAATTGTTAGATTAACATTATGTACCATTGGATCAAGTAGTGGATAATTTACTTTGAAACTTTGACACTTTGCCACTTCGGAGATAATTGGAGACAAGGAAGGAGCTTCATATGATTTCCCAGACGTTGAATCAAGATTCTATCTGGAATGGAAATGTTGAATAATCAGATCACACTATAGGAAATAAGGTGGTCAACTATGGTTCTGACCAATCCGATGAAAAGGATTCTGAAACAAGTAAGTTTACCCGAAGGCCGAAGCCCCAAAATCGTGAACTCCCATCGATCATCATATCATAGGAATAACAAAAAATCCAGTCAACCATTGATCTAGAGTGAAAATATTGAATCCATTAGATCACGCTAAGGAAGAAGGTGTTCAACTCTAACCTTGACCTAATCCAGTGATAAGAATCTCATATAAAACCAGAACTCTTGAACCCTAGAGTTCTGGAATAAACAAAGGCCGTAGGATCAAGACATTTGAAATACAAGAATAATCTTGAAGTCACTAAATATCTTCAACTTTTGATCAAGAAGGAACTTCAAATGAATCTACGACTGTTGGATCCATGAGGTAGACATGTGACACATAGGTAGGCCCATGTCAGCAGAACCATGTCATCAATAGATGACATGTGGCCCAATCAAATGGTGACAAGTTTCAAGGTCGATGTGGCACATAAGGATTGTAAATGTCACAGATAAGGGTGATATCTGGAACACACATTAATATTCCACATCATCATACGTGATGTCAGCATACCATGTCACTATGAGATTACTGCCTCTAGGAATGTCCAACTTCTCTTACTAGTAAAACTGCATGAAGCACCAAAGGTCGAAGTCACAAATTAACTTGTGGTCATTGATATAAGATCCTCAGGAGTATTTCTCGACCGTTCGATTGAGTGCAGTGGAAGGATAGTGTAAGGATTACTAACAACTGACAACAACATGTCACCACAACTTTATGACTTATTCGGTAGGTAAACATTCTAGAGGGATTGAAATATCTCAAAGTTTGAGTATCCCAAAGTCCCAGAGTCACGAATAGCCAAATACCCAGAGAGCGAGAGCTCCTTTGTGCCTGATTATATGGTCATAGATCCTGGACATGTGATGATCCAAATTCTTTTCAGCACGAAATGAGATCCGAAATATAATAAAGAAATGCAAAGAGATATCATAGATATTCAATAATATAACATAAATGTATAAGATATGCAACCATAAGCACAGATATATAGTAATACACGATTTGTATTAATGAAAAAAATGTACAGAGACTGTAAAAATACAGAGTGAAAGACTCACTAGAATGGTGGCATCTTATCTCTGAGAAGAGATGTGACGACTACTCGCATTCGCAAGAAGATACTTACAATG
>JASDQU010501353.1:2048-18272 GCA_032191745.1 Picea mariana | reverse complement strand
ATATTTTCATACTCATATTGATAAGGCCTATTTTGGTTTAATTTATTCTTTTCTTTTCATTTTGTTTTCAAATTTGTTTGATTAAAGCTGGATTTCTTAGCTTATTTCATATTCTTTTTTTTTTTGAAGATTTGTGGTGTGAAAATCATTTGTTTTAGGGTTTTAAAGGATGAAATTTTAATTCTATTATGACTATAAAATTATAAGATTAATGGATAAGGAGTTTTTAATCCAAAAATAAATGGTACTCTAGTTCAAGTAAGTCATCCGAGCTTTCATGATTATGAAGTTTTGTGCTTGAAGAAATATTTTGCAAGGTAATTTTCAAGAAGAGAATCACCCTTCCCATGGTGGAACACTTTCCAAGTTTTACCTTCATATTAAAACCTATATGCATTGGTTACTTTCCCTTTTGACTATTACAAATTAGTACAAAATGCTATATTTTTACAATTTCTACAATTATGTTTTAATTGGTTCCCTCTTTAGGCACAAATGAGTGAGACTTGTATTGTTATTATCTCAAACCTATTAATGACATCCCACACTCTTAGGGAGTAAATTTTCCTTCCCCATCCATTAAGTAATCTATAATGAGAATAAAATTAATCATAATGCAACCTTTTTCATTTAATAAATGACATTTAAGGGGTTAGTTGGAGGATAATAGGTCTCATTGCGAGCCGACCTATCATTATCATGGGTATTTAGGGTATGGAATTACCATCATCTAGTCATCAACCTAGGGTAAATGCTCTTTGTTACATGAGGGAGGGAAAGGAGATCGCATCACGATCCAACCTTTTCATTTCTGTATATATTTGTGAATGATGTTGTCACTATCTGATTACCAAGTCAGGAAAGTGGCTTCCAACTCATTCTTTATAAAAGTAAAGAAAGTAAGTTTTAACAAAAGTTTTATAATATATTCATCTTTAACTAGTGGATGGAATAAAAGTAGCTAAATGGGTTGAAAGGTATCCATGTTGAGGATATGGATGCATGTTGTCTATGCCTATGGTATTAGAGGTAAACTATAATATAACATCTTATAGTCATCACAAATTATTGCTTAGGGTGTGTTTCGATGAAGAATATATTTTGTAGGACGTTTGATGAATGAATACTCGTCTTTCCATTTTGGGTAATAGTCAGAATGTTATCTTTTAAAAATTAATCGCATCTCGTTAAATATTTAAAAGGTTAACTTGTTAATGTTCTACACATGTTTTAAGACAAACTCTCTTTTTTGTCAAAAGCCTTATCTTTTGTCTTCTTGTACATGTAAATATTCTATTATCTAGCCATAGATAATTGCTTCATCCCAGTGTGTTTCCATTTGTTGGCCCCCCAATAGTCCCCCTTGATTTTTTTGTAAAAATTCAAGGAGACCCCTTTGACCATTCAAAAATATTGCTTTCATGACATCTGACTGTATCTTACTTGATCCAAGAAGATGATTTTATGGATGATTTTGTTGTTATTGTTGGATTGTAATGTAATAACTTCACAAAATTGTATCGACTTGATCTTTGGTCTTTTGATAGTCCTTTTATATTTTTTTCTAGTTTTTTCTTATTTGAGTGGTTTGCTTTGAATTGTGTGAATATTTTGTGATTTAAATGTTTCCACTAGACATTATTATGTTTAATATGCTAACTATTTAAAGTGACTTTAACATTTGTTCTTCATTCTTATATCGATTATTTTTCATTTTGAATTTATCGTTTTTCAACATGAAAAATCAAAACAAGAGTATGAAGGATTTTGTGATTCTTTTCAATGATTAGCAAATGGTTTCATAACATGTTTTTATTTTCGGGTATTCTTTGTTGGTTAATGAATGAAAAATTCGATTCGAGAATGGAATCCAAGAATCGATTTATTATTTCTTTTATACACTTGTTCTTGTTTTCCCAATACTATTTGATGATATTTAAAAAATCAGTGATCTCATTTGAGCATGAGCTAGAGAACTATATTTCAATGAACAATCAAGACATGACTTGCTTTGGTATTAGTCCTAATGGTCATAATCCTTATCATGACTTAAAATTATGAACAATGATTAAATTTTCGTTATGTATTTGAACCTTTCATTTGAATTACATGACATTACAAAGGTCATTACTGTAAAAGTTCTTGTTACTGTATTGTCATTGTTTTCAAGTCATTATTGTTATTACTTGGTCATTATGAAAATTTCTTTGCAATAAATTGTTTTAACGATCGTTCTTAATAACCACATAATTCAAAAAACTGAATTGATTACATGTTACACTATGTTTAAGACACACAACTAACAAAACAATTGAGAATTGCATTGTTTATCATCAATTAAATGTAAAAGTGGCCAAGGTGAGCGACATATAAATTTTAATGGATAAGAAAGTAATAACAAGAGCTACCCATTTGTTGGTATAAAAAGAAGAGTGGCCCAAGAGTTGTCTAGTGATTTAACAATTCATTTTTATGCATTTATTTATAGTTTGTTTGTAAAATAAGCATAGATATGAGTTTAATTTTATTTTTTGTGTTGTTTTATTATATTAATAATTAAATATTTGATTTGAAACAATACATAAAGGAACATTCCATAGTTATTCTCAATTTTTTTTATATTATTATTATTAGTGTTTTATGTTTTTTAGCATGAAGACATTTACATTATTTGTTTGCTATTATTAATAACTGTTTTGATTTTTTTTTGTTACAGGATCTCATACTGAAGATCATGGAAGAGAGTTGTAATCATTCATTTTGGGAGAATAGTTGCTAAAGGATTGAAATGAGAAAACTAGAAAACTACTTCACTTTTGAGGTGGCGAAATCAAATCTTCATTTCTCGGAAAACAATAATACATTTATTGAAACGCTCGAAAACTCATCTACACAAAAAAACTATTTACCTTATTCGTGAGTATTTTCTCCATAAACGACATGGTTTGGGAAATACATACAGATCTTTGACATGAAATTTTCCATATTTTGTGTTCCAGTTAGCCTCCAATTTGGCTTTTGTTTGAAAGATCTAGGGATATTAGAGATTGATGTTTAGCATGAAATTAATTAAATCAAATTAGATTATCTAGTCTCGACTTATAAAAAGAATATTAGGGATTTGGAATAAAGGAGGAGCATGGAATATCAAATGGACTTGGCATTGTAATTGGAAGACAATGAACCTCATTTTTCTTTATACCTTTGTTTTGTGAGTAATTTTGGAGTTTTTTTTAATATAATATCATTTTTTTCGTTTATGTGTTCATTTTCTTCCTGTCATAGCTTTGTAGAATGAAACCTTGGCTTTTCTCCATGTTTTATTAATACATTGTTATGATATTAATTTGTGTATCTCTTGTTCCAAAGATTTATATTTAAAAAATATCATTCGTTATCTCAGCTTTATCAATTCTTTATGTGATTGATACATAGATGCATGTCTAAAATATATTAGATTTCTCTTATGCAAATTACATGTGTTTAATTATTTCTTTTTAATAAAATGTATTTTGTTCATTGAAATAATACATTATTATTCTCCATAAAGGATTGATCTCAAAGTTGCTTCATTTCCTTATCTGTATTAAATCTAATATTTTTTGTTGAAATTTCTTTAACCATAATTTTGTTGGACTTGAAGTGCAACATTGTCTATCTGAGAATTTATTTTACAGGTTCACAATCTAACAGATATTTGAAGGAAATGATTCAACCATTAGATTGCAACTCTGCTCCTGATGAGGATAGTTCAGTCATTATATTTTGTCATATTTTGTTTGTATGGTTTGTTTAAATGCTTTAATCATTTGAATAACTCATGTCATAAATTACATTCAAAATTATTTATTTTAGTTCGATTGCTAGCTTAGATTGAATATTATTGTTTTAGTATGATTGAAGTTTGAATTATGTTTTTCTTTATTATTTATAGATATTGTTTAGGTTGGCTTTTCTCGAGATTAAGTTCCATTACATACTTTGAAATTCTCGTTTTCAGAAGGTTTCTAATAAATCTTGTACCCATGTTCAACTTGTAAATTTTGTGAATTTATGCAAATAAGTGTAAGGTTATATGTAACAACTTGGGTTTTGAACCCCATATTAAATAATGTATTTTGTTAATCCATGAAAGGACAGAGTTTCCAAACAATTGAAAGAGGCCAGTGTGCCTAAGAAATGTAATGTTTGATCGTTACTAATAATAAATAAGTCACTGGCTACTAGACAGACATGGACAAGAGTTATCGGGGGCTATGATTTCACAAGAGAGGGGGATTGAGGGGTTAAGTATTTATTTATACTTTATTTACCCATTTTGTTTTAATGGAGAATAACAGTTACATGAGCTTCTTGGGGGGTGACCAATGGTTCCTTAATTCCAAGAATTACATAAACCCTTCCTTGGTTTGTTTGGGGGTTTCTCATTCTTGTTCTTTTGGTTGCTTCTTCTTCATTCATTCACTCATTCATTTTTTGTTGTTCACACCTTTCCATTTTTTCTCACTCCATTAGTTCTATCACCCAGTCGTCTTTCCTCATTCACATTTAGCTTGGGAAGGGAAAATAAATTGTTGAAGAGGAGCCATGGTTTTGTTGGTTGTAAATACTGTTGGTGTATACCAGACATGAATGAAGTCCAACATGTTTGAGATGTTTTGGACTGTGTTTAGTGTTTCTCACAGATGTGAATCCCAAGAGTCCTAGCATGAAGATTCTAGACAAAGTGCACTGGAGCCCTGGAAGAAGATGGACAACCTGAAAGACTACGTGGTCGAGAAGGGGGTCCATTCTCAATGACAACATATTTTACTTTTTCTATAATTATATGGAATGGTAGTTGATAAATATTACATTCACTTATTCACTTTTGATAAGGACTTATATTTTAAGTAGACTTATATTGGAGCACCTTGATATGAAAAATTACATATATTCCTCCACAAATTCATTATTATTTGAAGTGGTTTAGTAACTTTTATTATTATTATTTTATTATTATTTGTTTAATAAGTATTGTAGTTTCTTTATTAAAACTAAATTTCAATCACTCTTCCTTAGAATATTAATAATGTTTATGTGAAATTTTGTATGTTATCTTTATCTTTAATTTTATATATAATTTTTATCTTTAAAAAACTAATATTAAAACAAGAAAATTTCCATAAATAATATATTAACTTTTTAAATTTTTATTCTTAAAAAAACTAACATTCAAATACCAATAGTTTCTCTAAATAATATATTAGCTTATGTTAATTTTTATTTATTTAAAAAATTATGCATGAAATTCAAGATACTTAATCGTTTAGGCTGATTTATTAAACTGCAATTATAAATAATATTATTCACTTTAAGAAGATATTTTCCTCACTATTTTTTAATTTTATAAAACTAAATTATATTAAAATTTCCACTTTTCACTTACTTTTATTAATATTGATAATAACTAAATAATAGTTTTGATAATCTTAAATACATCAATCAAAAATGCTTTAAATATTTAAAGTAGATTTATTTATTTAATAATAATTCAAGTCAATGTATTACTTTATTAATGTATTGATTCTTTATTAATGTTTTAATACTTTAGTAATTTATTTAATAATGTATTTAATGTATTTATTTATGCATTTAATTAATGTATTACTTTATTTATGTAATTACACTTTAACACTATATTAATTAAAAATGTATTTATTAATTAATACATTACATTATTATATTAATACACCATTAAATAATATCTATTAATACATTAATATATTACATTAATATATTATTATATTATATATTACATTAATGTAATAATTATTTTTTAATACATCACTTATGTATTAATATATTAATGGTCATTCCCAAGGTATGTCCGTCGTTAACTAGCAACAAACGCTTTATAAAAGTGGTTAATATACATCAATCGACCCCATTTTCCACCTTTCCAAACTAATAGGACTGATATATCAACCACTTTTATAAAGTGGTTGTTACTAATCTTAAATACATCAATCACAAATGTTTTAAATATTTAAAGTAGATTTGTAAGATGTCATTGTAACTTAAAATGGAAGGCACTGAATGAACAAAAGTGAGAATAAGGACCCATTTGATGACGAAGAAATCAGGAAATGGGATGATGGCATCTTCAACTGAAAAAATTGAAAAGACTAGAGATGGTGATATACGTCCAATGTTTGAATATCCCCGAAATTTCGTACCCAATGAACGAAAAAGTAGAGAGTAGTTGGAGCACTTCTGTTTTTAGAGGGGACCCATTTTAGCTTGGGATCCTCTGGCATTACTCAATTGCTTCGCAGAAATGCGCGTAAATAAATGAAAGAATGGATGCACAACGTGAAATGAGGATCCAGCGAAATAATTGAAGAGAAAATAATTTATATAAAACTGTGTATCGGTGATGTAGGAAAAAGGACGTGCAAAAAGATGATTGAGAAAAAAAATGCACAGGGAAAAAGCAAATCCTTAAAACGCTTGAAGAGGAAAGTGAGTCACATCGAGGTTGAGTTGGGTGAGTTGGGAATCTCTCAAACTGTTATAAAAGAATGACAAAAATGATCTGATTTAACGATTAAGTTGATAAAAAATGCATTTAATTACACAGATATATTGTATAAAATAGGTCATAAAACGAAGAATTCAGCCAGCATTCACTGTGTTTATATGATTAACTGTGTGTATATGATTTAAGATTCTATTCCAATATGTAACAATGTGCAAGAAACAGACAAAATAATTCAAACGGAGAAAAATGAAACGATAATCAATAAAAGCGAAATGTAGGTTTTAGATCATTAAGATCCGATAACGAATAGAAAATGCTAATAATATTATAATGTAACCAACCATAGATACGAGTTTTGAGTTAACGATGTCATTTGCATTTTAAACTGTTATAAAACTCAAGAGGGCTTATTATTGTTGTGAAATATTATTTGTAATATTTCACATATAAAAAGTATGCAGAACATAAATAAAATGTTAGAAATGGCAGGTAAACAATAATATAACTAGAACAACATCACAATAACATTGAAATGATATCAGAATAACACTAGAAAGAGCACTTTGATTTCGAGAGCAATGTTTATTTGCCTCTTCGAGGGGGCAACCTTTAGTCGAGCAAAGCTCTATTACAATAATATTCAAGCTAGGGTTCTCATACCCTCGACTCCTATTTATACTAAATATGTCTATCAAAAGAACCATCTAGAGGAAGATCCTTCTAGAAGTGGAAGCTTCTATTATGTTTTTTTACATTTGATTTATTCTACCTTATTGCAAGGCCTTATTAATAATGACCTTTATTACATCCGAATATATTGTTCTACCTACGTGAGGGGTTAGGTCCCTAACATGTCCTCCCCCCTTAAAAACAACCTTGTCCTCAAGGCTTGAGATGTGGAAATTGCTAAAGAATGGTAGTTGGTTCCCAAGTCTTTCCATTGGACTAACACTTTCTTGATAGTTCGTTGACGCAGGCGACGCTCACGCTGGTCCAAAACTGCTTGTGGCTGTAGCCAAATGGATCCTTCTTCGTCCAACTCGGGAAGGTTAGTTTCAGTTTGGCATTTAGTTCCAATCACCTTCTTTAAGCATGAAACATGAAAAACATGATGTAGCTTAGAATTATTGGGCAAAGCTAACTGATAGGACACCTGTCCCACGCACTTGAGAACAGTATAAGAACCATAAAATTTGGGCGCCAACTTCTCACAATGGTCGGCCTTGAGGGAATTTTGCTTGTAAGGTTGCAGTCGAAGAAACACCTGATCCCCTTCTGCAAATTGATGTTCAGAGCGACCTTAATCTGCTTGCTGCTTCATGCGATTCTGGGCCATGACCAAATTCTCTTTGAGGGTACGGAGGATAGCCTCTTGAACTGTAAGTGTTTGGTCAACCGCATGGACCTTCGAGACACCTGGTAAATATGAGAGAAGTGAAGGTGGATTTTGTCCATATACCGCTTCAAAAGGAGTTATGCAGATAGCTATATGGTATGAAGTGTTGTACCACCATTCAGCTAGGGGTAACCATTGAGCCCACTAATTTTTCTTTTCCGATGCAAAACACCTCAAATATGTTTCTAAACACTTATTGACAACTTTAGTTTGACCATCAGTCTGGGGATGATAAGCTGTGCTGAGATGCAATTGGATGCCTTGTAGCTTGAAGAGTTCTTGCCAAAAATTGTTGGTGAAAGTTGGGTCGTGATAAAAAAGAATAGAATGTGGCATGCCATGAAGCTTGAAGATGTGATCCATGAAAATTTGAGCCATAGTGGATGTTGTAAATGGGTGTTGAAGAGCACATAAATGAGCATACTTGGAAAGGCGATCAACTACCACCATGATGACTAATTTATTTCCCGATTTAGGTAAGCCTGTAACAAAATCCATAGAGATATCCCTCCAAATAGAAGGTGGAATCCAAAGTGGTTGTAGTGTTGATGCCAATGCCCTCAACCTGCAGGTCGAAAGGTCCACGTCAGCATAGGATATTTCCTTCTTCCACGGCCCGAAGAACTCTAACGCTCTTCTATTTCCCTATCGAGAAATCTGCACCCACAACAACTCTCACGGGATCCCCTTTTTACACTCGGGGATCGGACTTCGCGACCTCGTGAGGTCAGTGGTCGAGCGTTGGACTCTCGAATCCCTGAAACCCGACAACAATCAATGCTGACCCTTTTCCTTTACCCTTTTGGGATTTTCCTATCACGATTTCGGCGATCGCGACGTCAAGCAACTTGCCTTACCGACTTCTGAATCCCGATTAGACGAAACTCCGACACATGCGTGAGTTTGACTTTTCAACTGCCCTTCACTCCATCGGCCTTTCGGACTTTGCAATATCATGAATCCTAATGCGAATGTTTCAGAACTTCACTCCACGAAACTCCGAAATGGTATGCCACCTGTCCACTCGTTGACCCTTCCATGGACCCACACAATCCTTTGACTTTCAGGATATCGCGGTTCATGATTTCGTGATTCCTGTTGCATCGGTCACGGGACTTCAACCTACAAAACCCCAATGCACGTATCCACATGTAAATCCGATGGCCCTTGTGGCTCGGATCTACGATCCTACCCCTCTTGAGCTTAGAACCTTTAGGGAATACTTAGCCGTATCTCCCCTGCTCCTTTGCGAGATCTAACGGCTCACGGAAGTTCACAAATTCTCCTCAGAGAATTCTGACCGTCTGTCTTTCCTCTGAGAATCTTTGCACAATTTACCAAAGTGTTTTTCTCCGTGGAACTTGTCCTTCTGCGGAGCAAACTTACGATGCCTGTTAACCACTCCACGACATAGATTTCCTGTGCAACCCTTTGCAAATTTCTTGAAGGTCCTATACCTCCTAAGCTTACTTATAATTCCGAGTCTTAGAAAAGACTCTTGCGCGCACTCCTTGCGGCAACCTTTAGACACTTCCAAGCACTGAATTTCCTTCGACCCTGTGCACACCTGCAGCAGCAGTCCCTCGATGCTTCACTCAGGTTCATGGCCCTGATACTTCGCTCAGCCTGCACACTCCTTGCACGGCTCCTGTGTCTGTCTTCACTTCTGCGGAGATGAAGACAAAAGTTAAACTATCTGAGCCCTTCCTCAACGCACTCCTTGCGGACACTTCAACTGCACTCCTTGCAGGAACTCTGGCTCAGATAGAGAAACAATTGAAACTCATTCCTACTTCCTCTCTGACTTTAAACTCAAACATAAAATCATATATATACAACATATAAAGCAAATGTATAATAGGAAGAAAACATTCATGAGCATATCATTCAACATCAATACACAGAGAATAAACACTAAACCATGAATTTGAATCAACCTCTTTCTATTAATCCAAATATCTGTACATTGGTATTCTTACACAACTCTCTGCATGCTCTTCTTCCTCTGATGCTCAATAATAATGTTACAATACACAATGAGGGTGTTTATATCCCGTTTCCCTCTTGTGCGTTAGAAACTGTCTAGTCTAGAATTAAATTCTATCTACCTGCATTAACTACTTTAAATTCCTTCTACCTACTAAGGACGAGAGAAAATCGCTCAAGGTCTGTTTACATTATACAAGTGCGCTTCCTCTTAATTATCTTATCCAAGATGGCGCATCAACTTCAAGGTAATTTCAAAATTTGCACTGGCATTATCCAACTGTCCTTCGCTTCCGCACTGGCTCGCTTGATGTTGACGATGCTCCTGCATCATACTCTCTCACTTGAAAAATTTCATGGGCTCCTGTCCATGAGCTCACGCAGGGTCTGTCCATGCCTTTGAATCTCTGCTTCGCTTTCCCAGCTGGCATCTTCAACTGGATGGTCCTTCCACTTGACCAGATATTCAAAGTATTCTTTTCTCTTGGTCCTCTTACCAACCCTTTTATCCAGTATGCGCTCCATATGCGACTTATCTGCAACTGGCATCGCCAACATCAAGTGAGCCAGCGCGGAAGTGAAGGACAGCTGGATAGTGCCAGTGCAAATTTTTAAATTACCTTGAAGTTGATGCGCCATCTTGGAGAAGATAATTAAGAGGAAGCGCACTTGTATAATGTAAACGGAACTTGAGCGATTTTCTCTCGTTCTTAGTAGGTAGAAGGCATTTAAAGTAGTTAATACAGGTAGATAGAATTTAATTCTAGACTAGACAGTTTCTAGCACACAAGAGGGAAACGGGATATAGACACCCTCATTGTGTATTGTAACATTATTATTGAGCATCAGAGGAAGAAGAGCATGCAGAGAGCTGTGTAAGAACACCCATGTACAGATATTTGGATTAATAGAAAGAGGTTGATTCAAATTCATGGTTTAGTGTTTATTCTCTGTGTATTGATGTTGAATGATATGCTCATGAATGTTTGCTTGCTATTATAAATTTGATTTATATGTTGTATATATATGATTTCATGTTTGAGTTTGAAGTTAGAGAGGAAGTAGGAATGAGTTTCAATTGTTTCTCTATCTGAGCCAGAGTTCTTGCAAGGAGTGCAGTTGAAGTGTCCGCAAGGAGTGCGTTGACGAAGGGCTCAGATAGTTTAAATTTTGTCTTCATCTCCGCAAAACTCCAGATAGGCACAGGAGCCGTTCAAGGAGTGCACAGGCTGAGTGAAGTATTAGGGCTGTGAACCTGAGTGAAGCATCAAGGGACTGCTGCTGTAGGTGTGCGCAGGGTCGAAGAAAATTCAGTGCTTGGAAGTGTCTGAAGGTTGCCGCAAGGAGTGCGCGCAAGAGTCTTTTCTAAGACTCAGAATTATAAGTAAGCTCAGGAGGTATAGGACCTTCGAGAAATTTGCAAAGGATTGCACAGGAATTTTGTGTCATGGAGTGGTTAGCAGGCATCGTAAGTTTGCTCCGCAGAAGGACGAGTTCCGCGGAGAAAAGCACTTCGGTAAATTGTGCAAAGATTCTCAGAGGAAAGACGGACGGTCGAAATTCTCTAAGGAGAATTCACGAACTTCTATGAGCCATTAGATCTTGCAGAGGAGCAGGGGAGATACAGCTAAGTATTCCCTAAAGGTTTTAAGCTCAGGAGGGGCAGGACCATAGATCCGAGCCACAAGGGCCGTTGGATTTACATGTGGATATGTGCATCTAGGTTTCATAGGTTGAAGTCCCGTGAACGGTGCAACAGGAATCGCGAAATCACGAACCGCGATATCCCAAAAGTCAAAGGATTGTGTGGGGCCACTGAGGGGTCAATGAGTGGATAGGTGGCATACCATTTCAGAGTTTTTTGGAGCGAAGTTCTGAAACATTCGCATTAGGATTCACGATATTGTGAAGTCCGAAAGGCCGATGGAGTGAAGGGTAGTTGAAAAGTCAAACTCGCGCATGTGTCGGAGTTTCAGCTAATCGAGATTCGGAAGTCGATAAGGCAAGTTGCTCGACATTGCAATCGCCGAAATCGCGATAGGGAAATCTTGAAAGGGTAAAGGAAAAGGGTCAACGTTGATTGTTGTCGGGTTTCGGGGATTCTAGAGTCCAACGCTCGACCACTGAACTCGCGAAGTTGCAAAGTCCGATCCCCTGAGTGTAAAAAGGGGATCCTATAAGAGTTGTTGTGGGTGCAGATTTCCCGATAGGGAAATAGATGAGCGTTAGAGTTCTTCGGGCCATGGAAGAAGGAAAGATCCTGTGCTGACATGGACCTTTTGACCTGCGGGTTGAGGGCGTTGGCATCAAGTGTGCTAGGATATTTGACTATTTCTCCCTTGTTGCGTTGACACACATCACATTCAGCTGCAAAATTATGAACGTCTTGTTTCATACCATTCTAGAAAAAATAACGTTTGACCCTGTCATAGGTTTTGGTAAGCCCGGAGTGCCCAGTTGTGGGTGTAGCATGAAGCTAAGAAAGTACCATGGATTTAAGTTTTGACTATTTACTTAAATACAAACGACCTTTGTATCGAAGCACATCATGGAGCCAAGAGTATCCTAGGGAGACTGGAGAATTAGACTCCAATTGTTGTATGAGATGTGAAATTTTGGGATCGTGTAGCCATTCCTGGCGAATGGCTTGGAGCCAATCTCGTATAATGAAGGAGAGAGAGAAAATGGATCCTTCATCTTCATATTTTCAGGAAAGTGCATCCACAACCACAAGGTATTTTCCTTTCTTGTAAATAATCTCATAGTCATATCCAAAGAGCTTTGTCACCCATTTTTGTTGCTCTGGGGAGGAAATGTGTTGTTCCAGAAAATACTTGAGGCTTTGATGATCTGTCTTAATTTGGAAGCGTTTTCCCAATAGATAAGGCCGCCACATATCAACAGCATGAAGAATAGCAAACATTTCCTTTTCATAGATTGATTTGCCCAAATTACGTTTAGACAGTTGTTTGATGGTAAATGCCAAAGACCGACCCTCTTGCATAAGGACAATGCCAATTCCTTTCCTTGAAGAATCACATTCCAGGACAAAGGTCTTTGTGAAATCAGGAAGGGTTAGGACGCGAGTGGTGTACATGGCCATCTTTAAGGTTTGAAAATCCTAAGTAGCTGTTGGAGTCCAAGTGAAAGAATTCTTTTTAAGGAGTGCAGTGAGAGGTGCTACAATCTTTCCATAATTCTTAACGAACTTGCGATAATAACCTGTTAAGCCCAAAAATCCACACAAGATTTTGAGAGTTTTTGGGTGAGGCCAGTCTTGCATAGCTTCAATCTTTTTAGGATGCACCCCCGCGTCGTCCTTGCCAACAAGATGACCCAAGTACTCGACTTTCGAGGCGCCAAAAGCACATTTAGAGTGTTTTAGGAAACATTGGTGCTGAGAGAGTAGATGGAGAACTTGATCCACATGAGAAAGATGATCTATCCAGATTTTTCTATAGATGAGGATATCATCAAATAAAACTAAGACAAAATGATGGAGAAAGGGATGGAAGACATGATTCATGAGGCTTTGGAAGGTGGAGGGGGCATTACACAAGCCAAAGGGCATGACTAAGAAGTCATAGTGTCCCTCATGATTTCTAAAGGTAGTCTTACGAATGTCTTTCTCTTTCATACGTATCTAGTGGTAGCCAAAACAAAGATCAAGTTTAGTAAAGAACTAGGCACCACTCAATTCATCCAAGAGGTCATCAATGACAGGAATGAGAAATTTGTCTTTAATGGTGAGTTTGTTGAGGGTGCGAAAGTCAGGACACATGCGCCAAGAACCTTCTTTCTTCAGGACCATGACCACAGGATAAGAGTAGGGGCTCGCACTAGGGAGGATAACGCCTGCGTTAAGTAGTTCTTGAACCATTTTGTCAATTTCATTTTTTTGGGAAAATGGGTGATGATAGGGATGGATATTGCGAGGAGGGCTTCTTGGTACAAGGGGAATGGAATGTTCATGAACACCACGTGAAGGAGGGAGTCCCTGGGGAGTGGAAAATACCACTTGATGTTTAGAGAGGATGGATTGGAGGTCTTGCGTCACAGAGGGTGTCTCAGTTGCTTGTATGGCATGGAGTTGGGCAATAACACCGAAACGACCCTGAGCAGATTTTCCATGCGATGGGAACTAATGATCTCAGGTGAACCGGCAGTGATGCCTTGAAACTTATATTGATGGCCCTCCTAGTTGAATTGCATAGTTAATTCCTTAAAATCCATGAGAATGGGACCCAAATTCCTGAGCCAGTCTGCACCACACACAATGTCACAACCGCCCATGTTGATAGAAAACATATGAGATTTCAGGTGGTAGTCACCAATTTAGAGACGCAATGTTTCACAACACCCTCCACATTTCATGGAGCCGCCATTGATAATCATGATTTGGAAATTATTGAATGCATGGATATATCAATGAGTTTCTTGGGCAATACGACGATGAATAAAATTATGGGTGCTTCCACTATCAACAAGAATGATGACCTTCCGATGCTTGATGTAACGAATTAACTTGAGGGTTTGGGGAGCAAAGAAGCCAGTGAGAGCATTTAGGGAAATGATCGGTTCTACTTCGGGAGGGTTTGATGGAGGGGTTATGTCAGTGGGTTCAGGTGACTCACACACAAGGGTAATTTCAACATCCTTTTCCGAAATATCCTCCGAGATGGCCATAAAAATATTTTGTTCCTTACACTTGTGGCCTGACAAATATTTTTCATCACAATTATAACAAAGGCCTTTGAGTTGGCATTCAACCATTTCATCCCTGGTCAATTTTTGGATCTTTAGTGGAGCAGAAGGAATAGTGAGATTTACTGGTTTAGTGCGAGGAATAATGGATGGTTTCTGTTTTTGAGAAGAGAACCTGTTGTGCTTCCTTAGCTCTTTTAGTAGCCTCCACCCAACTCTGAGGCTGATCCATGAGGATATGGGCATTAATCGCATCCTTGAGGCCACTGATAAAACATTCTCAGAAAAAAGCATCAGACATGCCCTCTATATGAAAAGCCAGTTGCTCAAAAGGAGCTATAAAGTCTTCCACTCTTCCAGATTGTTTCAACTTTGTCAAACAACCTAAATGGTTGGTGTCAGTGTCAAAGCATTCATAAAGCTCTGCCACAAAGTGTGTCCAATTACATACCCTTCAAGAGAAGTTTTTCTCCATTGCCACCATTGCCAACGTTCTTGATCTAGATGGAGAACAACATACCAGAGCTTGGCCAAATCATCTATAATGTCATACAAAGATAAATAATGTTCCATTTGAGTTACCCAACCATTGGGATCTGAGCCATCAAATTTGGCCACATCCATCTATGGAAGGCGTAGGTCACGCTGAAAGTGATGGGGCTGAAAATTATGGGAATGAGAGGAAGTTTCAGCTTGAGTATGCAAAGGTGGGTTAGATAAAGGGGGATCTACAGGGATATGCATCTTGGTGCAGATCATCGAAATGACAGATTCAAGCTGGTTAGTCATGTCCTGTTTGAGGTCTTTTTTGAGTTTGATGATTGATGGAACGATGGAGGTATGCATGTTTTTATTGATGGTGGAATATTGGCACTAAGTTGTCTCACTTCTTGTTGGGTCTCTGTGAAATTAGATTGCAATGTATTGAAGCGAGCTTCCAAGTCTTGGCTACGGGTATGGGCCATGATGACGAGGGAGCCGAAAAGGGGGGCGTGGGGTAAAAAATTGTGCTAAAAATGATAGGTATGAATGTGATAAGGGCGAAGAGATAAATCCAATGGAATAGGTCTCAAATAATGGTGCAAAAATTTCTAGGTTTATTTTATTTATTTATTTACACCTACGGAGTTATACTATGGTCTGAAGAATACTGCAGTGATAAAATTCCCAAATTCTTAACCAGGAAGAAACGTGTAGTGATTTGGCAACTTGAACACAGTTGCACGACAATAGATCTTGTCTGTTTTATGTTTTGTTTCCATCCCCAAGGATTAAGTATTCAAGGGTTCTATAGAAAATGGTTTTCCTTGTGCCCTTAGCTGTACCAATTAAGGAGGCTAGATTGTGCCCTTAGCTGTACTACCCGACTAACCAGGTATTAGAGAGTATCTTCCCGAGTGTTGTTCTCGGTGACACTATAGCACTCAGGTGGTCGATCGATTTATTTATAGGTTTAAAGGTTTATGATCATAGTCAGGCTCATGGTCATTTAAAAGGTCAAATGTTGTTATTTGGTTGGAAACGGGGATATCATATATCACATAATCTACAACACTACTACCTAGCCCATGAATACATGTCATTTGGTTGGAGTTTGGCCACTTTATTACTCCAT
>JASDQU010501352.1:54837-69574 GCA_032191745.1 Picea mariana | reverse complement strand
CGAATGCTCAGAAGTTGGCGAGAATTGTTGCAGGAGCAGTTTTGGCTGGAGAACTGTCTCTCATGTCTGCTTTGGCTGCAGGTCAGCTGGTGAAGAGCCATATGAAGTACAATAGAAGTTCAAACAAAGAAACCAAAGCAACAGCCACCATCTGATCAGTGACATCATCAAACTCGTGATATATATGCAAAGATTCCATCTCACCCTCCCTTCACACTTGGAGTGAAAATTCCATGGAACGATGTAAATTAAGAGTTCTTTCGGTGCTTACATAATCAAAATATTTAATGTTTATTAACAAATGCTATCGTGTGTTATTGTTGTCGTTGTTCACTTTGTTGTCCTAGTTAAACTAAATTTTTTAACTGGCATACACAACAGGGGAAAGAGAATGGCATACCTCTACAGCACAGCCTCTACAGCACAGCAGGGGAAAGAGAACACCTAACAAAAATACACTTAGAATTTGGAGAAACAAACACTGGTGAGGTTAAGCTTATAATCTATATTATTCAATGAAGGCAGATTATATCATTATATAGGAACTGGTTTTACTTAGGCGGTTACAACAAATCACTGAAAAATAGGATCTACAATAAACATTGGTAGAGTTCATCTACTCAACTATCTCTTTCTCCATTATTTCAAAGTCTCCCCCTTAATGGAGAATGGATTGACTTCTACACCTAATATCTCCCTAAACAGCTCAAACTTAATCTTTCCAAGTGGCTTAGTGAAAATTGCAGCAACATTTTCACAAGTATTACAATACATAAGAGCTATTTCATTGGACTGCAACTTTTCTCTAACAAAATGAAACTGAGCATCAACATGCTTTGTCCTTGCATGAAAAATTAGATTATTCGCCAGCTTGATTGAACTTTGATTATCACATTTGATCATTGTAGGTTTATTTTGTTTTTCTCCAACATCTTGAAGAAGTCTTCTCAACCAAACAATTTCACAAGTTGCTGCACATGAGGCTTTATATTCTACTTCAGTAGAAAACAAAGATACAATAGGTTGTTTTTTACTCCTCCATAAAACAACCCAGGATCCAATGCCAAACACATATCTAGTAGTTGATCTTTGATCATCCGGATTGCCAACCCAATCAGAATCTAAATAACCTGTCAACTCAACATCAGATGCATCAGTATATTTAATACCATAATCAAGTGTTCCTTTTAGATACCTGAGTACTGCCTTTGCTACATTCCAATGGTTTTCTTGAGGTTTCGCCATAAACTGACTTAACACATTCACAGAATATGCGATATCAGGTCTGGTTGTGGTGAGATAATTCAAACTACCCACCATATGTCTATACATAGTGGCATTCACTTCCTTTGAACCATCATCACAAGAAAGTTTCACATTCTACTGCATAGGAACAATAGAAAATTTGCATTGATCCATTTTAAATTTCTTAAGTACTTCTCTGACATACTCTGACAAACAAAAGTTTGGCCTGCATTTCTCCAAACTTCAATACCTAGGCAGTAATGTAACTCACCAAGATCTTTCATTTCAAAAACTTTTACAACTACTCCTTGATTTCATCAATTAATTTCCCTACATTTCCTGTAATTATTAAATCATCAACATATAAGGAAATCAATACTATATACCCATGCTCATCAAATTTGGTATACAGATTTGGATCACTCATGCTCCTCATAAGACCTTGTTGAATAAAGAAAGAGTCTTTCTTCTCATACCATGACCTAGGTGCCTGTTTTAGTCCATACAATGTTTTCTTTAACTTACACACTAAGTGTTCTTGCCCATTTTCCATAAACCCTTCAGGTTGAGTAAGGTAAACCTCCTCCTTTAACTCACCATTCAAAAATTCATATTTAACATCTAGTTGGTGTAGCTTCCAATGATACTTTGTAGCTAAAGCAATTAACAATCTGATAGTATTCAATTTAGCTACCGTTGCAAATGTTTCAGCATAATCAATACCTTATGTTTGTGAATACCCTTTTGCCACCAGTCTAGCCTTATATTTGTCTATACTACCATCTGATTTAAATTTGGGTTTGTATATCCATTTGCATCTAATAGACTTTTTATGTTTAGGCAATTCAGTCAATTCCCAAGTATTATTTTCATTATAAATTTGTATTCATCCTCCATTCATTACATTCATTGGCTTCATCAAAATTCATGGGTTCTATGACATTTGAAATGCTACTCATTAGGGCATAGTCTCTATACCTCTCAAGGAGCCGAACTTGTCATGAAAATCTTCTCAATTGATTTTCTTCCTCCCCACTTTGTGAAGATCTGTCTCTGCCTCTAGGTGAAATGTGACTGCTTGAAGTATCCATATCACTGAGCCCTTCTTGTTGTTGTTTCTTCTACAGTTGTGGCTGTTGTTGTTTCTTCTACAGTTGTGGTTGTTGTTGTTGCTCTTCTTTAAATCCTTCATCAAGAAGTCTATGTCATTCCTCATGATTGTTGATGTCATGATTTCCTGCTTCTTGCTCATGGAAAAGTACATCTCTACTGGCAAATACTTTGTGAGTAGAAGGATCAAACAACTTGTATGCTTTGAATTCAGAACAATACCCTATGAAAATATATTTAATCTCTTTAGCATCCAATTTCTTCCTATTCTCCTTTGGAATATGTGCAAAAGCCTTACACCCAAATATTTTTAAATTATGAACTGAAGGTTTGGAACCATACAAGGCTTTGAAAGGAGTAATATTAGCAAGATACCTTGTTGGACTTTTGTTCTTTAAGTAAACTGCAGTATTTATGGCTTCAGCCCAAAATTTATTTGAGAGATTCTTACCTTTCATCATACTGCGTGCACACTCTACTAGAGTTTTGTTTTTCCTTTCAACCACTCCATTCTTCTATGGCATGTGGGGTACTGTAAATTGTTGTACTATTCCATGATCTTTGAAATATTTGATGAAACCCCCTGATTTATACTCTCTCCCTTGATCTAAACAGAGGATTTTGATGAATTTTCCTGTCTTCTTTTCCACCATGGTTCTGAATACCTTAAAGTACTCGAAAACATCACTTTTTCTTCTAAGGAAATAAACCCATGTGTATTTCGTGCAATCATCAATAAATTACTAAAAGTAAAATGCACCTCCTAAAGACCTAGTCTGCATAGGCCCACAAACATCAGTATGCACAAGATCTAAAACATCTCTCTTTTTTCTATCAGAATTAGAGGGGAATTCATCTTTGTGCATCTTTCTTAATGCACATCCATTACAAACAACATTTTCATTCTTTAACATGGGAAGTCTTTCAACCATATTATGTTTCTGTAATAACAATAAATTAGGATGATTGATGTGGCCATACCTTTGATGCCAAAGACTCTCTGTTGGCATAATTGTAGAAGTCAGTGCGTGATGTGTTTTGTTGGTAACATCAAGTTTGTATAGGCCTCCTACTCTAACTCTCATTGCAACAGTTTTGAATTGGTCCAGTAGATCCTTCACTATGCAATAATTCTTGAAGAATTCAATCTTCAAGTTCTGATCTGTAATGGTGGACATAGAGATCAAATTTTTCTTTATCCCTGGCACATAAACAACATTGCAAATGTGATGAACAGTACCATTCGACAATGTCACAGGAATGTCTTTGTATCCCTTGATCTGATGAGCGCAGTCATCTCCAAGATATATGCTCGCTCGATTTTGTGTTTCTTTAAAATTAGTGTACCACAACTTATTACATGTCATATGTATTGATGCTCGGGAATCCACAAACCAGGCATCACTATCATCTGTTTCAGCAGATAAAGCAGCATTGGACACAAACAGTCTAAGATCACGTGAAGTAAAATTCAGGGGTTCATCAATATCATCACTAGCAATAAAAAATTTGAGATCATGATTTGAAGTTTCGTCTGCATAATGACCTGAATGTTTTCTAGGTTTATTCCTAGCCTCTTCACTCTTCTTCTTATGATAATCTTTAATGAGATGTCCACATTGACCACAATAAAAACAACTCTTTGACTCATTCATGTTAGAGGGCATACCTTGATTCGGCCTTGGGGATTGTCTTCTCTGCGATGAACGGCCTCCTCTACCTCTTTCTCCTAATCTCCCTCTCGAGGATCTCTTATTTGACCACAGTGCCAAATCTGTATTCTAAGGCTTCAGATTCCCACGCCTCTCTTCCTCTTGCAGCAAAATTCCTGTCAATTCTTCAAAAGTAGGAGGTTTCTTCCTTGCTGCGAGACCTGTTATGAACATCCGATAATCTTCTAGCATACCATTTAAGGTAATAGTGACAAGATCAGTGCTGGAAATAGTTTCCCCTATGTTTCCTAGATTGTCTTTCACCTCTTTAATTCGACCCAAAAATGAACTAACAGATTCATTTCCATCCATCTTAATGACTAGCAATTTAGTTTTTAGGAACAGAATACGATTTGTGTTGCTAGTTTCATATAAAGCTTTAAGCGCTATCCATGTTTTAGCAGAAGTGTTAACTTCTCTAATATGTGGAATTATGATATCTTTAACAGACATACACAACAATACCTTGGCCTTGTTTTTGTGCTTCTCCCAATCTTGGATATGTGTTGTTGTCGAACCGACAACCACATCAGGTTTCTCTTAAGTTCCCTTCACAATGGTCCAGACACCATAGCCCTCCATCAGGGTCTGCATTTTTAATTTCCAGTTAATGAAACTCGTGCCATCTAATTTGTTGGCTTTGTTGAGGTAGGTCTCTGCCAATGGATTCGTCATCTCTGCAAGTGTTTTCTCGTCCAACCAGACAATGGATCCTTGCAACTTTCATCAAGTGTTGAGCAGTCTGTCATTGTTATAACCTCACGCTTCAAATCTCACGCAAATTGTGGAACCATTTTATTTAGCAGGTGGACAATCCGATCTATATCTGACCGGGATCCCTCAAGCTTCTGCTCTTCCATGCTTCCATTGTGCAGGTATTAATGGAGGAATTCAAGAGAAGGGGGTTTCGGCAATGGAGGAATTTAGGAGAAAGGGGTTTTGACAGCTTCAACAAGCTCCGAGATGCCTTCCACGCTCACCACACCAAATTCCTTCACAGTCGCCCTTATCTAATGCATTGTTGCAACTCAACTTCACATGTAATTCGATTGCAGATCCAATGATGTACACGCTGCCCACACATAGCTGAGAGAGAGCAATTACGTGAGTCTGCAAACAATCATTGAAGTTGGTTTGTTTCTCCAATAGCAGCTTCACATGAGTAGATGGATGCACCGATCGTGGAGATTATCACTTCAACAACACAATTGCCTCCTTTAGCAAGAAATTAAACAACCTCACTGAGTGGCTCACGTTCCTCATGCAGATAAAAGCAGCATCTCCCCAATTTCTTTTACAAGATGGAAGTTTTCTTCCTTGATCAGCAGTGCTCCTTGGATTCACAAAGAGGAGCATTAGTGATCTATTAAGATGGTAGGGGAAGCGCGGGTCAATGTTCTCATCACTCCTGAAGAGTGAGAGGAGGAGCGCTAGCGCTATAGCGCTCTCAGATGGATAGACAGGAAGTGCTAGTCCTCCGAATTTTTTAATTTCATAAGTGTGAGAGCGTCGACGCTCTCTAACATTGTATAGGGGAGCGTTGGTGATTTTTCAAAATCAAATTCGAGATGTTTCTCTTGGATCTCACCTCAAAGAGCTGGATCTCCAACACTGCTCTGATACCAGCTTAGAATTTGGAGAAACAAACACTGGTGAGGCTACACTCACAATCTATATTATTCAATGAAGGCAAATTACATCATTATATAGGAACTGGTTCTTCTTAGGCGGTTACAACAAATCACTGAAAACTATGATCTACAATAAATACTAGTAGAGTTCATCTACACGGCTATCTCTTTCTCCATTATTTCCAAGTAATACAAGATAGAACAAAATACAAGATAGATATGTTGCAAATGAAAAATAAGATATTTTTTTGGATATCCATAATAAAGATGTCACTCATGAGATCCATAATGACATCCTCACGCCTGACTTACATATTGGATGCAAGTCTACTTTGAAAATGCAAGTCTACTTTGGATCCTTGCAGGTTATATATCAGAACAATGTAATTTAAGATCATATCTGCAAGACTTATTCGATATAAAACACTTCACAAATGAGATTAATGTAATTTAATATTTACAAGACTTGTTGGATGTAAAACACCTTAAGACAGTTCTCTCATATACATGAATAAACCCATTTCATCTAAATTCCACAAAGATTGTGCATTACCACAATGCATGAACTAAACAGTAATGATATATAAAGAAACAGAATAATAATATGATGTATAACGTGTCATGAGTTGAATGACAATTCAAAAAAAATATAACAGTGATGCTCCATTGGAAAATACAAGAGAAAAGCAAGAAAAACTACAATGAAATATACTTTATTTAAATTTACAATTAATGGAATTCAAAACATCTCTCTCATCTCCCAATGGTGGGTGGGTCGGGTTCCTAACTTCTTATAAATTGTCCCTAACCTTTATCACTCATCCTTTAAGCATTCATTGATCTCATTCAATAGAAGATGAAAATACACATGAACTACATATTTGAAATAAAACTCAGATAAGAGAAAAACCCAAATTTTATCAAGTCTATAAAGCATTTAAAATGTCATTCACATACTTTGAAAACCTACATGCATCTTCTTCAAAACGGTGAAGCCAAATATAATGGAAAAATATAAAGATTATATGAAGACTTATGAAATATCTGAAACAACGGAATTTATTAGATGGCATAAATGCCAAGAGTACAACAAATGACAGAGAAGTACAAGAATGCAAAAGGAAACAACAAAATGCTTCAAGACTCATATCGCTGAAATAAAACTCATAGATAAGAGAAAAAACCCAAATTTTATCAAGTCCATAAAGCATTTAAAATATCATTCACAGACTTTGAAAACCTGTGTGCATCCTCTTCAAAATGGTGGAGCCAAATATATTGGCAGAATATAAAGATTATATGAAGACTTATGAAATATCTGAAACAACAAAATGTTTTAGATGGCATAAATGCCAAGAGTACAACAAACGACGCAAAAGTACCAAGAATGAAAAAGGAAACAACAAAATCCTTGAAGAATTTAATGGTAAGAAGCTCCAGCGTTTATCTTTATAAAATCTATAGAAAATGAGGAGGCACCAGAGGGGGATGAGACCAAACCCTTTCAAAATATTCGTAGCCTCCTCGCGCTCCTTCGGGAACTGAGATACTTGCAATCAAGCAAGGCAGAAATCGTGGGGCTACAACAAAGAGCTCTGCAGCCTACTGCTCAGTCCATTTCCCAGTCTCCTTCATGTCCATATTATCCAAGATCTTATTCACAAGCTCCCCACAGCCATAATCATCCTTTACAGTAAAAATATTGGCAGTTATCTCAATCAAAAAGCTGTCAAGACGCCCTAGTTGTCTCCTTCACTGCCTCAATCATGATGCCCAGCTGCCTCGATCTCTCTCCACAAAGGCTTCAAAAGACCTGTAAAATTTTGAATCATAATTAATAATCGTAAATCATAAAAATGGAAGGAAAGAGATCCATCCTAGTTCTACTTACTTGAGACATCAACAGAAGATTGTTGTAATGCAGATTATTTACACTTTTAGCCGGCTAACAAGCAAAATTTGTTTCAAGAAATCAACGTTCTAGAATTTTCCACTTATACGCTAATAAGAACAAATAGAATTTTCCTCTTATACGATAATAAGAACAAATACTGTAAATATCCCGCTGCAAACCGAGTTATTTACCAGATATTTAAAAAAACTTTGATGGAAGCAAGTTCAAGAAAAAAATACCAGACATTCTAGTGAAATGTTTCATCGAATGATTTATCACTATTTTCTGATAAAATGAGAAGCAAAGAAGATAATACAAAGAAGACGAAATTGGGAAAAACAGAAAATGAGCAGAGCATTTAGTATTGAGTATATAGCTGAGTTAAATAGGCTCGAGAAAATCAAGAAACAAAAGAAGAGATCCTAACTAACTCGTACCGCTGGCTAGGACAGCTGACAGTGTATAGTCAGACTTACATATATATTTAACACTCCCTCTTAAACTCAATAGATAATGCCCAAGTGTTGTCTCTAAAAAACAAAAATGGATTTTCCTAGTGGTTTTGTAAAAATATCTGTGAGCTTATCTCGAGAGCCACAAAATTGAAGTGCTATGTCACCATTATTGACTAGCTCGCGTATGAAGTGAAAACGAGTGTCAATATGCTTGTTTTTCTTATGAAACACATGATTTTTCGATAGAGCAATTGTTGAGGTGTTGTCACAAAAGATAGGAGTTGGCTCCGTTTCTGTATGTGACATATCATTCAATATTCTTCTCAGCCACACAGCTTGACAGGAAGCTGAGGTGGCAGCGACATACTCTGCCTCTGCAGAAGATATTGATACAATGGGTTGCTTCTTTGATGCACATGAAATCAGGTTCGTGCCCAAGTGAAAAACATGTCCTGAGGTGTTTTTCCTGTCATGTAGGCTTCTTGCAAAATCACTATCTGTGTAACCAAAGAGATGATTATCATCAAACTGAGTGTACCATAAGACAAAATTGAGAGTGTCTGCAACATATCTCATAATCCTTTTCTCCATCTTTCAGTGAGAATCTTTGGGGGATTCCATGAACCTGGAAACAAGGTTGGATGCATACATAATATCAGGCCTAGTTTCTGTAAGATACAACAAACTGCCTACTAAACTTTTGTACAGGGTAGGGTCCATTGTAGAGCCTTCATCTTTCTAGCCCAATTTTGTGCCTATGCGTATAGGTGTTTCTGTCGAATTGCAGTCTTCCATGCAGAATCTATTGATGATGTATGCTACATACTTTTTTTGACAGACAAAAATGCCTTTGGTTGATTTGTCAACCTCAATCCCTAAGAAATATTTCATAATGCTAAGATCTGTCATATCAAACTTAGATTGCATGGCATGTTTAAAACTGGTTAACTAAATATTTTCAGTATATATCATGTCATCAACATATAAACATACAATCATAATTTTACCGTGTTGATCAGTTTTCGTGTAAAGAGTTGTTTCATTTTGGCTTCTGCTGAAACCACTCTTGATCAGGTAAGTATTAATTCTATTGTACCACGCTCTTGGAGCTTTCTTTAAGCCACACAAATCTTTCTTCAACCAATACACTTTCGATGGCTGCTCTCTGACTTCAAATCTAGGTGGTTAATCCACATAAACCTCTTCTTCTAAGACACCATTTAGGAAGGCTAACTTGACATCCATCTAGTATACTTGCCATTTGTGTTGAGTTTCTATGGCTAAGAGAGTTCTTACAGTGTCCAACCTTTCTACTGGAGAAAAATTTTCACCATAATCAGTACATGGTTATTGTGAGAATACTTTGGCAACAAGTCTTACCTTGTGCTTTTCAATCTGCCCCTTTTCATTAAGTTTAGTTTTGTAAACCCACTTGACACTAATATTTTTCTTGTGTCTGGGCAGATCAACAAGATCCCATGTCTTTTTCTTCTCAATGGAGTCAATCTCTTGGTTAATGGCTTGAACCCAATGTGGCTCCTTAGATGCCTCTTTAAAATATGTGGGTTTAAATGACATTAATGCAAAAAGATTGTATTGATCAATGTCATCCAACAACTAATGGATTTCTCTCAAACTTCATGTTCTTTGATTTGGAAGTTCAGAGGAAGAGTTTATGCTGGAAATTGAGTTATCCTCAGAACTTTTAGATTGTCCTTGTACCTACGGCCTTGAAAGAGCAAGCTGATGTGTTTGTTGTCATGAATTCTCTGTGTCTTCAGGATGTGACAACAATAGATCTTGACTGTCCATTGGCTGATTTTCAGACTCATTCCAGAAATGATTTTCAAAAAAATTTACATCTCTGCTTAGAATCAGTTTCTTTGAGATTAGATTGTAGATCCTGTAAGCTTTTGATGTTTCATTGTATCCAATAAAGATGCATTTCTCACTTCTATCATCCAGTTTATTCCTTAATTCGGAAGGTATGTGAGCGTATGCTATACATCCAAATGTCCTTAGATGAGCAACATTTAGCTTTGTCCCACTCCATGCTTCTTGAGGGACCTTCATCTTGAGACTAATGGTTGGAGATCTATTTAGAAAATAAACTGAGCATGTTATTGCTTTAGACCAAAATCTATTTGACATGCATTTCTCTTTGAGTAGGATTCTTGCCATGTTCATTACTGACTAATTTTTCCTTTCAGCCACTCCATTCTGTAGTGGAGTATACCTAGTTGTAATTTGCATGATGATGCCTTGTGATTTGCAGAAATTTGCAAATTTTTTGGAGATGTATTCTCCTCCTCCATCTGACCTGAGTGCTTTTACATATTTGCCACTCCATTTTTCAGCTTCAGCTTTGAATTCTTTGAACTTTGCAAAAGTTCAGACTTGTATCTGAGAAAATAGATCCAAATTTTTCTCATCAATAAATGTTAGAAGATAAAAGATACCACCTATTGACTATGTTTGCATTGGTCCACATAGGTCAGTGTGAACCATCTCTAAGTGTTGTTTGGCTTGAATGGAGGATTGTGGAAAACTAGTTCTCTTATGCTTTCCAAGAATACAAGACTCACATGGGGGATTTTTCTCTTTGAAGACAGGTAGACCTTTGACCATGGAGTGCTTTTGTAGAAGACTTAGAATCTGAAAGGGTATATGTCTAAATACTGTATGCCAAACTATAGTTTCATTGGGGGTGAGTGCACTTTGTGCATATGATTGGATCAGATTTGCAGTTCTGAGGGTCAGGGGAAACATTATATTCCTGGTCATGTGGATTTCAGAAATCAAATTTTTTTTGGGGGTTTTGTGATATATATGTTGGCAGCCCCACATGATTTTGATATTTAAACAAAAAATTGCATTTTTTGTAGCTTCCTACACCTCGATTTTGTAAACTTTTTAAGAATTCTTGAGATAATTACTGGGTTAAGAAATATTTTGATTAATTTCTTATTGTTTGCGCTTTTGCTTTGTTTTTTGTTTGATTCATGACTGTAAGAATGAATAAAACATAAAACCTAGCCTGGTGTATAAGTTGTATGCCTTAGAATGCATCCTTTTGAAAGTCACCATGCTTACATGAGATCTAAATCTAATTCTTAAATGATCTATTTTAGATGTTTTGGGGTTTTAATCTAGTTATTGTATGGTTCGATAGTTTGTATTCAATTTATTAAAAGCCTTTGATACATTGGTTAGTCCTCTCGTGAACTTAATGGTCATATCAAAAGACATTCAAATGAATACATGCATGTTGTACTCGCGTCCTTACCTCACCTCGTTGGCTTAATGTATTAATAAGCCAATCATTGCATTCATAGGGTTTCAGTACTTTGTATGTCTGGTTCTCATTACAAGGGATGGTAAAGAATTTACGATCAAACCCTTGGTGTTTACTCCCACTACCTGAGTTATGATAACACATAGGCTTTGTTAAGGTCGTTTCTCCACTGTCCATTCAAATTTGTTCCTATTTCTCCCATTCAAACCTAAAACTATTTTGATTTATTCCTGTTACATTCTGGTCACATTTGTCATGGCTCCTGTCGTTCACTTGGAGTTGAATGGGTGTCAGGCTTAACTCTCTCACGACGATGTGATCGAGGACTTAAAAAGCCAAGGCTGGGATGTTTTCCTTAAAAGATTTGAAGGCTATAACCTTCAGGTGGCACGGGCTTTCGCGCAGACCTTCGATGGTTGCAGAGAAAAAATAGGGGACACACAGTTAGAGTTAACCGAGGGGTTTGTAAGTGAAGTAATAGGGATTCCATCGACATGTGAGAAATGGTTCAAAAACTCACGAATTGAAGGAGTGTCGTGGAGCCTCTTTATGACGTCCTGAAAAATCAACTGTTGCGAAAAAGGTATTCCCATCTCCCTGGTTAAACTTAGGTGGCATAGCATGTTGTTGATTCTCAAACAATTTGTGACTTGTGAGGGTCGATATGGATTGATATTCCTCTACCATATTCGCTTACTCATGCATTTCATTAGTTTTTAATTAAGCATATCATTTTATTTTTTGAGAAGTCTCTATAAAATGTCCAAAAAATATAAGAGACAAAGTGTTGAATCAAGTCTATTCCATCACAGATTGATTAAGATTTTGTTGATTCATCACTTGTCAACTGTGGGGGGACTGTTGGGATAATTTTTTGATAAGGAATATTTTTTCCAAGACCGCTCCTATAGTAAACCCTAACTTAGGTGAGCCACTGATTAAAATCCATCTTGGTATTTCAAGAAATGGACCAGACTCTCTTAACAAAAACCCTCTAGACACAGTGATGCCAAGCAAGCCTTCATCTACAGGATTTCCTGAGCAAGAGACTATTGAACTGGAGGTAATTGACCCTCTTATGCCTAAGATTGATGTTAGCCCAAACATTATTGTAAAGATAGATGTTGAGAAACCTTGCAAACAAACCAAGCAGAAATGCACAGACTTAGGTTTCCAGAACAAAAAGGCAGGTTGCTTAATTTCAAGGAAATTGAGGAACCAAAATGACGCTCATCTGAGATCGATCGGTCTGATCGAGGTCGATTAGGTCTCGGACACTGAAATATAAGTTTTTCTAGTTTTAGAAGATCCGGATTGTCAAGGTTACAGGAAGAAAGCTATTATTCCTACTGAACCCTACGACTTTGTGACGAATTTTCCACTGTGCCTCAAAGGTGAGGAGGAGTTCTCTGGTATTAGGAACGATCAAGGGAAAATATCAGGTAAGGTTGATACATCCATATTTGACTATACACTTCATGAACCTTCCATTCTTCCTGAACAGTGTGATGTTTGTTTCCATTGGATCGAGCGGAATTGCACCGACATACCCATTCTTTAGGCCCGACTTAAAATGCTTACTACTCAAAATGAATCTTTGAGACAAGAAAATATCAACCTCAAAGTGCACGCAGAGAGGAAAGTTAAACGCATCAAGAGATCAGGAAACATAGTAATAAAAAATGCAACAAGTGCCAAGGCGATAGTAAATTCTGAACTACCTGACCCATCTTTAGTCGATTTTTAAATGGTAAAACAATTTTCTCTCTTGTTTTATTCCTGTTATCTATTTTGAATTAAATCGATTTTGAATTTGATTTTGTTTTCTAAAATAAGACTGGCTACAAAATCTTCAATTATGTAGCCAAGTCTTTTTTAAATAAAAATTAGAAATTAGTTATGGTTAATTTTCTAACTTATTGAATTTGTTGTGTTTTTTAGGAAATAGTAGATCCTGTTACTGATCATCTGGAGGAAACATATTCCATTATGCATTTGAATGATTAGTAGTTTCTTTTATGTTTGTTTTGCAAAAGCTTTGATCAATCTTTGATTAAAACCAACACTATTATGAGTGGTTGTTAGCCCACTATTTTTGTAATATTTTTTATTTTATGAAATCCTATCCTATCCTGTGAGATAGGAGAATGTGATTTCAAGTCACTTTAAATATTGTTCATTTTGCAAGTAATAAACATCTTGGCTGGAACATATTATAGGCATGTGACGTTTAGAGCTATATGGACAATTGATCCACATTTGGCTTTTGACCAGTGTGAAAATTGTTCCATCTATGTTTTGCCTTTTTATTATGAAATATTGATATGTTATGCAGCTTTTGCCTCTTTAGTATACGATATTCCATTTCCTTGAATGCTTTAAAATATTGTCTATAACTTGATGTTCCATAATCTATGACTGTGATTGTTATATCAATTATAATATCATGATTTATTCCTGATGTTTAATTGATGAATAAAATGAATGCTTCACATAAAGATTTTTATTACTATAATCATTCATAATTATAAGATCATTGGATCATATGTGTCTACTATTTTGTTCCTATATCCTAGCTATAAAATAGACATCTCGAAGTTATTCAGGAGACATTAGTACGAGCCTACTACATATTTCTTTCGCAGGCGAGACAATTGGAGTTTTGGATCGTATAGAAGCATAGGCACATTAAGAAACTAGTAACAGGTTAGCTTCATTTGCTTCTAATTTTCCTCATTTTTGTTATTAGTGAAACAAGAAAATTATTTGATCGGCTTTGACCATCACTCTATCTTTGTTTCAAATCATGTTTTACTTATGATTCTTAGATATGTGATTACAAAACATAAAATACAAAAATATGTGCTTTATTTATCTACTTTTGAGAACGATTACAAAACATTGATATTGCGAGGCCTTCACTAAAACTTGCAACCTGTAATTATTCTGTTCATAAATGACATGTTCATATTTATTTTTTTGTTTAATACATTTGTAAATAATTAGATTAAAGTATATATATTATTATAAGTTTTAGCATTAAGTAGTTGTTTTATTTTCTTTGTTTTAGGAATTTAGTTGGCTAACGGAGCCATTAAACCCACCAGAATAGGTTACACCAAATGACTTGCGTTATTTAGACAACCCGAGTGCGAATCTATTCTTCCAGTTGGCGGAATGTCAAATTTACCCATCAACAAATGGTGCTAGAAGGAGGGCCTGAATTCAATTGATGGCATGTGAAGGTCGCAATACTCCTCCCCCACACATTCACTCCCCTGTCATAACACGTAGTCGCTCACACAACAACGTTACACTCGAAATGGGAACTACCTCAAATGATAATCCTAAGATTCTCATTGAACCAGTGACACTAGCCCCTTGTGGGGCTAGTG
>JASDQU010501352.1:43483-54820 GCA_032191745.1 Picea mariana | reverse complement strand
AAGAGATTGTTCCTCAGACACTCATAAGGACACATAGTGCCTTAGCCTGTATCAGATAACCTGGTAAGCCACTTGATCAACCCCTAGATTTCTCGGATATCCCAGAACAACTTGAAGGCATGGGTCTACTCTCAAATCCATTAGGTGATAGCACCATTGATCCTATTGAAACACCTTCTCTTGGAGCCAGAGGATCTGGTATCCCACCTTTCCCACATGGTTCATCTCCATCCTCTTCAGAAGGAGAGTCAGCTGACAAAGGAAGTTCCTCGTATGAATCATCTCATCCTTTGACACCACCAACACCCATGGAAAACCAAAACAATCCTGCCAAACCTTGGATCGATCAAGATTTCGTGGTTGTACCTGGACCACAACATCTAATGTCGAAACACTCGGAGAAATGGTTGCCTAAATTTGATCCAGATTCTAAACATTTTGCTGAGGATCACATAAACAAAATTATGTTGGCCATTAGACTCTGAAATGTAGAGCATGAATATGTAGTATGTAGACTCTTTCCTTATACTTTTGTAGGCAATGCCTCCACATGGTATTTTTCCCAGCAGCCCTAGACCATCGTCTCTTGGGACAAGTTTGGAGATGGTAAATCTCCTAAAGTTTTGTTCATGGAGCTCTTGAGTCTAAAAATGAATCCTAAGGAAAAAGTAAAATATTTTAACCAAAGATTTCTTACCCTAAAGAATAACATCCATGTAGATTCAATGCATGCAGAAAGTCTAATCATCGCATATTATGCTAAATCCTTGCACAATAATATCTCCATATGGGTCAAAAGGTCTAAAAAGAACACTTTGTTAGGATCCTTTGAGGAACAAATACAAATTAAAAGGGATATATTAAGATTAAAATACAATCTCAATAGTGACGCTGAAACAACTTCATCTTCTAAAAATAAAATAGAGATCCTCACTAGGCCTCCTCAAATTAAAATCAACCAGAAACTTTAGAAAGATTGCATAAAGATTTCCAAAAGTTGTCTAATCAGGTCATGGACTTAAAGATATCGACCGAGGAGGCATCCTCAAGAAAAGGAAATTTTAAACCTCCTTTTAGAAAACCTTTTGCCCCCAACCAACCAAACCCGACCATTCAAGGTCTAAATTTTGAAATCTTGCAGTATGTTTTGCAAACCATTTTAGAAGCACATGATAATTCGGCTTTTGTCCCTCCTAAAAATTATAAAGACGTAGTCGAAGAAAAAGTATCAGAAGAGGAGGAATCATCTCTCAACATTTTCGTTCACTTCTCGGATAGTATCTTCCAAGCAAATTTTGAAACTGTTCAACCCTACAACACGAGAAGAAAAATACAAAAAAAACCTTCTTCCAAATTAAGTAATAATGTGTTTACAAAACAGTCAAAGCGAGATGAAATTAAACAAATTTCAGTAGCCCCTTCTTTAGAATACGATTTAATTGAATATCTGAAAAAACTGAGGACTAATATTTATGTTTTTGAGCTGCTGAAATTTTCCCTTATTTTGCAGAAAATGCTTCAAAGTATCATTGAAAACAGTAAAAACAACAATCCTTGGTAGCAAGAAATCAATCGAAAGTGGTTCAAATACAGCCAGAAAAATCCCAACTAAAATGAAATATGAACCTCCAGATAAAAGGTATTTAGCTGAGAAACTGTATCAAATGTCGATAAAACTGCTCTAGGGATAGCAGCTAAAAATCAGCAGAATCCTACAGTTAACACTTGGAAAAATGTCTCGCCTTTCTTGTTAACCTTTGAATTTTTTAATAGGAATGTACATAATTGCATGGTCGATTCCGACGCATCATCCAACGTGATGCCTCTATCTGTTTGTCAAAAATTAATGCAGAAGTTCAACCTTATGATCTCAAAATCATTCATCTTAATCGGACGAACGTTAAGGTAATTGGTGAACTTAAGAATGTTTTGGTTAGGTTATATTCCAATCCTAAGGTTCACCAGATTATTGACATTATTGTTTTTGACATCCCTGAAGTCTATGGTTTGTTTTTAAGCAGGGACTGGTCCGAACAGCTGCATGGTTACTTTGCCATAGATTGGTCTCATTTGTGGCTACCAGAAAATGGACAGCCAAATAGAATCAGGATAAACAGAGAACGTTATATTAAACACACTGTGACAGATTTAAATGATGAAAAAGAACCTTTCACTACATCTGCTAATTCATTTGAAATGAAGGGAATGAATACCTTCTTTGGTAACTTCATGACCGAAATTTCTCCTATCACTGATCCAAGGCAGCAGTCAGAAATTATGACCTATACTCAGACATCATCTTGGCCAAACGTGTCAAACACTGCTGACAAAGATCAAATCTAGTCATTATACTTTGATGGATCTAAATCCAAAGAAGGAGTTAGTTTAGGATGTGTACTCATCAATCCCACAGGTAATAAGACTTTCATTCTCTATTGATTAGAGTTTGAGTACACTAATAACACTGCTGAATACAAAGCACTTCTACAAGGGCTTAGGAAATCTCTCAATATGGACGTACGAAATTTAATGGTATTCAGTGATTCAGAAATCATGGTTAGGCAGGTAAGAAACTCCATACATTGCTTATCACCTCATCTGAAAAGTTACCAAACCAAGGTATCGAGTTTAATACAAAATTTTTCAGCATTTAACATGAATTCCATTCCTAGACTAAATAATTCGGAGGCTGATTTATTGGCTAATGTCGCTTCTAAACTATTGCCTACAATTGAATTGTTGTTCAAGCCGTCGATCCCAGATAACATCACCAATTGAAGAGTGTTCGATGATGACCAGCAAATCATCAACTTCTTGCATATGGAGTACACCTTCGAAGGTGCAGTCATTGATGAAAGCACTCACGATGAAAACCTCCACAATTTCACAGTATTATCATATCCTAGATCTCCTGAATCGACATCTGATCTGGTAAATTCTATCCCCAAATCTGTTGTAGGACTAGAGAAGTTTTATGACTTGCATGATAAATTTAGAGGGTCAGTTAATTGCAAAATGAACAATTCTTCTTTGATTTATGAGACGGTGAATTTAGGGACAAAGGAAAATCCTCAAAATATCAATTTGGGAACAAGATGCTCCGAGCAAGAATGATCTACTTTTATAAAATTGTTTAAAGAATTTAAAGACATTTTTTCCTGGACGTATGATGATTTGAAAACATTTGATCATAATATTATACAACATGTCATCCCCATGAAACCCCAAACCCATCATTTTCAACAAAAATTAAGAAAGATGCACCCTAAATTGGAACCCATTGTTAAAAAAGAACTGAATAAATTACTAATTGCAAAGATAATTTTCCCGGTAAGACACACACAATGGGTATCTAATCTAGTTTTCGTAAGGAAGAAAAGTGGTCAAATTTGACTCTATGTCAACTTTCGAAACTTGAACTGAGCATCTGATAAAGATAACTATCTCGTTCCTCCAATGGAACAAATTCTTTAGCAGGTATCTGGTTTTGAAAGACTATCTCTGTTAGACAGTTTTTTGGGATATAACCAAGTCCTCATGTCTCCCTCAGACCAGCTTAAAACCACCTTTTGTACCCCATGGGGCACTTATTCCTACAAGAAGATGCCTTTTGGGATTATAAATGTCGGTCCCACTTTCCAGAGAGAAATGGACATTTCTCTTCGTGGTCTCATAAATCAATCAGTTGTGGTCTATCTTGATGATGTTACTGTCTTCTCTAAAGACAAGAAAGTTCACTTGTCTCACCTTAGGGTTGTACTGGAACGATGACGTAGGTTCGGTATATCCCTCAAGACTAAGAAAACTGTCTTTTCAGTACATAAAGGTAAGTTGTTAGGGTTTATAGTGTCTAGGGATGGAATGATCATTGACCCTGAAAGAACCCAAGCAATTGCTAAACTCTCCCCTCCTTCCAAAAAATCCATGCAATCATTTTTAGGCAAGATTAATTTTGTCTGAAGATTTGTACCAAGTTTTTCAGAAATGGTAAGACCATTACAAAATTTGATAAAAAATGATATTTTTTACCCTTGGGTACCCCAAGAAAGCCAATCTTTTGACTCCATTAGAAAAGTAATAATAGAAGCTCCTTCCTTGATGAGTCCTGATTTCTCTCAGGGTTTCACTCTTTACACCTTTGCTTCCAACCGATCTTATGTTGTTGTGTTAACACATAAGAACGTTGAAAGCAATGAGATACCCATTTCCTTCATGATCTCAGATTTCAAAGGAGAAGAGATTAATTATCCATCAGTAGATCAACAGGCATATTCTATTTTTAAAGCAGTGAAACACTTCAGGTCATACATGTTGAAATCCAGAACCAAGGTTATTGTTCCTTATCCAGCTGTAAGAAACCTGGTAGTACAAAAAGCAATGTGTGAGAAAAGGGAAAATTGGATGATGTCCTTACAATAGTATGACCTAGAAATAACCCTTGTACAAATTCTTAGAGGTCAAGGCTTATGCAAACTAGTGGTTGATTCAGTCGAAAGGCAGGAAAGTCAAATTAATACCTTAACTGTAAATCAACACAACAGAAAACAAATCAGTTGTGTACAAGTTGTTGCCAATTCTTGGTATGACAATATTAAATTTTATTTCATGCCTGGATCTGCTCCTCGCTATCTTGATCCTAAAAACAAAAGAGCACTCATGTTAAAATCTGCATCTTTCCAGTTAATAAATGATGTATTATTTCGAAAGAATTTTGACGGTGTTCTTATGCATTGTTTAGAAAAGGAAGAATCGAAAAAAGTATTATCTGAACTTCATGCAGGTCACTTCGGCAGAGACACCACTGCTCACAAAGTGTTAAGAGTCGGTTACTATTGTCCGACTTTGTTTAAATATGCCCACGCGTTGTGTCATAAATGTATAGTTTTCCAAAAGGCTGCCGGACGAGTGAAAAATGCAGCATTTCCTTTGAAGCCTATCATTATTGATTCCCCTTTTCAACAATGGGGTCTTGACATCATAGGACCGACTAATCATTCTTATACACAACAACATAAGTATATTATTACAGCAACGGATTATTTTACCAGATGGTCCGAAGCTACACCTTTGAAAGTGGTAAACACGAATCAGGTAGTATCTTTCCTTAATTCGCATATCATCACTCGATTCATCATTCCTAAATGTTTGGTCTTTGATAACGCCTCTTATTTCTGATCCCTTGATATGAATGTATTTTCCTTAGAAAAAGGGATTAAATTGAAATATTATGCTAGCTACTACCCTCAAGGAAATGGTATAACAGAATCAACAAATAAAAATTTAATCAAGAACATTAAGAGGACAGTTTCAGAAAACCATAAGAACTAGCACAATGCATTATATAATGCACTTTGGGTTGATAGGGTGACACCAAAAACCTCTATTGGTAATTCACCTTTCTTTCTCATCTACGAAAGAGAATAAATCCTCCCTCCACATGTTTTACTTCCATCTCTGCAATTATCGCAGAAATTTCAGGAAGAGGACTGCCCTCCTCTGGAAAGTCGAATTCATGCCTTGTTAAAACTAGAGAAAGTAAGAGCACAAGCAAAGCAGAAATTGGATCAGCACCAGCAAATTGTAAAAAGCTGGTTTGATTCAAATTCTTCTTCAGATAGGGATTTTGATGTCGGAGACTTGTTTCTCAAATGGGATAGACCACACGAGAGAAAGGGGGAACACACCAAGTTCCAAAATCTATGGTTGGGATCGTTTGTAATTTCTGTAGAATTAGGTCCCAGCTCTTTTCGTCTGCATAATTTGGAGGGACAACCAGACACTTTCCCAGTGAATGGCCAAGCTCTCAAAACATATTTGTTAGGGTCCTAACCCGCACATAGGTAGAACAATATATTCGGATGTAATATATTGGATAGAGTGTTGGACATACATGGCTTTGTTGATGTAGACTAGGTTGGAGATATGGATCGCAAAACATCTACAAGTGGGTATGTGTTTAACCTATTTGGAGGACAAATCAGATGGATGAACAAAGTACATTATGTAGTGGCATTCTCAACTACAAAGTTGAATACATGTCATCCACTCATGCAAGCAAGGAATAAATATGGTTACAAATATAGTTTCCAAGTATTGGGTTGGTATAACAAGATATAAGGATAGATTGTGATAGTCAAAGTGAAATCTTCTTGGTGAAGACTTCAACTTGTTATTAAAAGATAAAGCATATTGATGTTTGGTATCACTTTGTGACATACATGGTTGAAGACAAGAAGGTGTTGTTGATGAAGGTGGACATTTTGAAGACTGTTTCATATTCATTGAAAAATTTTGTGAGCATCGAGAAGTTTTCTTGTTGTAGATGAGCAATGGGCATTGCTTCTCTGGATTTTTTACTATGTAATCGTGTGACCCCTTGTATGCAAAAGAAAACAACAAGTGGAAGAATGTTTGGTATGTCTTATATTCTTTGCACAACCAAACCTAGTCTCTACATTGTTCCGGGTGTGTGGAGGTGTCATAGGGTGGGGATGTTATCCCTCTCTATCTGGGCTGTAACAGGGGGGTAGAGACCCCGAAAAAAATAACGGTTTTTTGCATCCACTTTTAATAGTTTTTCGGCACATGGTTTTTGTCAATGGTTTTCTAATCACGATTAAGGAATTAGGTTTTTTGACTAATTTAGGTTAATGGATTAGGGATTTTGGATGTCACGAAATGCTATATATATATATATATATATATATATATATATTAAAAAATGAATATATATATATAATAAATAATTATAAGTATGCTTATAGAAAGTAAGAGTGCAGCTATAATTAGTGGATACATAAAAGGACTATAGAAAATAGGAGTGAATTTCTATGATACTAAATTATGTAAATTTCAACTTGCTAAAAGAGATTATGGAAAGAAAAAAAAAACAAGAATGAACAAAGAAAACTCAAAACTTATTCATTTCCATTTTATTGGAAAAAATGATTTTATAGAGCGAAACACATCTCTATGTGACTTATTTAAATGTATTATCTAAATAAGTAACGTAGTAATATATACCCTTTGAAAAACTAGAAACACATTTCTATGAAGAAATTTACTACTTAGGATGGCCATCTTCATGGTAAATCCAATCAAATTTATTTTATAGTATGTTGAGGAGAAATAAATTATTTTATCATAGCAAAAAACTTAAATATATCTACACTCAATACTTTATTTGATGAAATTACTTAAGACAAATTTTCGAAGGTTAACCTCGTCATTTGTTTGGTAAAAGTGATAGGAAATCCATGTCCCAAAATTAAGATTAGGGAAATAAATATTAATCTTTTACTTAAGATTAAAAGGATTAATTTCTCGACTTACTACTTTTTATGTCACATTGATTTTCTTTCTTCCTATTTTATATTGATTTAGAAGGATGTTTACTTTTGATAATATATAAGTTTCATTATATAATGTTTTTTTATGTTGATAGGGTATTTATAAAGATAGTGGTCCATTATTAACATGATAATTGATTGTGAAGGGTGGCAGGTATTGGAGGATCTAGTATGAACTTGAAGAAAGTCAAGAATCAATTGTTTAGTGGGGATTAGGGGAAACTAGTAATAATCAGTTGGAAGAACTCATTCTTTTCCAAAAATTAAAAAGCCTATACTTGAGAAGAATAAGAAAGCTATTGGTTATATGAGATCCAACTCTCATAGTTATCCATATGTGTCATCTTTTCAACCTGAATGATTTCTCTCCAATAAGAATAATTACTAGAATTTAAAAGGATATAACAAGGTTTGAAGACATTGAATTTTATTAAGTTCTTAGGGATCAAAACACCAACGTTGATAAGTTGGCCAATGAATTAACACAAATTGACATTGTGATTCTTGAGAAAAATTAAGTGTCATTCTCATACCAACATATCCTCTAATGCATATATTGAAACCAAACGTAATAACCAAACTTCAAATAAATCTGACATGTGGCAAGAGAAACAACTGGTAATAGAGCATTAATTTAGATCAATAGGAATTAGCATTCATATGCCCTAAAGTATCCTCATACACTTCCTACTTGATGTTGGGATTAATTCATATGGTAATTGGAGGTGTGATGACTCATTTAGGTGGGATAATTTTCCTTCTCTCGGCATTTCAATTTCCCATGGTTAGATTCAGGGGAGATGATGAACTCAGTAAACCATGCTCTTCCAATTGGTTTTAATGGGTAGTAGAGGATCCTTATGTTCCATGGATTTTGGAAAGAGGGAACTAGTGTTCTGATAGAGTCTACATCTTTGGATTTCCTCGCTCCTGATTAAATTGGGGATCGATAATTATGGAGGGGAATAACCCCAAATGATGTCCATGCTAAACCTAGAAATGAGGTGAATTTTGAGGTGTCAAGAGAAAATTCATGGGGATACCAGGATGGCCATGTTTAATTTGAATAGTAAGCTAGCTAATTTGGAGGAAGACCAAAAGTCCAAGCATGCAAAAGTAGTGGGGACCATGGTAAAATAGGGAAAGAAAATAGAGACGTTGCAAGCTCAATGTGAAATGTTGTACAAATTAGTATTGAGCTTAACCAAGAGATATTTTGTAACATCTCTTCAAAATTAATCAATTGGGTCTACTCTTGTTGACCCAATAGAGGAGGAAACAATACAACAACCCATTAAGAAGATGTGGAAATGGAGCAAGTGGATCAGGAACAACAAAAACTAGCAAAGAGAAAACAAGAAGCTCATGGTCGGCATGATTTCTCTTAACTAGGGGTTCTCCAAGTTATTCATATGTATTGCAAAGTAATTTTTTTATTATGAGAGTATATGAGAATTTATACTAGTAGAAGCTCAAGATATACATTTTTTGAAGTTTAAAAACCCACATTTCAAGAAATAATTTTGTATCTAGAACTTTTATAGCATGATGGTAGTTAGGATCATTTTTTTTGTATTGGAATGTTGTATGATGTGACCACATCACCTTTTTTTTAATGTACCCATCCACTGAAGCTAGGTCATGTCACACAAAACTCTTTCTCTTTATTAGCTTTGATACCATTTTAGTAATGTACCTAGCCTCCTTCTAGGCAACAATACATGTGGAATACACATAACACAAAACTTATGCTAATTAAAGCCATTATTTTGGTGTTATACATTTTCCCATATCCTACAGCCACAATTTATAACAGATTTAGCTATGGTAATAACCATAAAACTTATGCATCTGAAGCATGCTAATAATCAACATGAGATACAACTAAATCGTTCATTACAACAACATATAAGTCATTCTCCTTCACGCGGATTTCATGTACATCAATAACACATGTAAATAACTTAGTACAAGATAAAGCACTTATCTTAAACAAGAATCGTGAAACCAACTACTTGGGATAGACATTCCACCCAACCATAGACTGGTTGTTTTAAATCTCAACATCCAATCACCCCTGAGTTGAGGCTAAGAATCAACAAACGAGAGTGGTCTCTCATAGTCCACTCACAGCTCATAAATCTCTCAAACCAATTGATATTCTCCTACATCTATCCCAACCTTTCCCCCATCTCTGTTTATCTTTACCTACCCAAACCAAGGAATGTACCATTCATTTATAAGGGATAACCCAAGGGATGTACCATATTTCTATCAGGGATAACCCAAGGGATGAAACATTCGTTTTTCAGGGTTAACCCAAGCGATTTACGATTCATTTATCAAGGATAACCCAAGGAATGTTCCATTCATTTATCAGGTTCTCTCTAGAACATGTAGCTAGGAATCTCTCAGCTAGGAACTCAAGGTAAATTTTTGTTAGGAAAACTATCAGCAAACCAATAGAAACACTTGTCGTTTCAGTGAAACTCACGTAGGATTTCACTCTTATGGATTAACAACCAGGATCTTAATTTCTCCATATTCAATTTTCTCCAATTACACTCCATACTTTTCCCTCCTATGGACTCACCCACTCCAAAATCACTTTCCATTCCCAAACTTGACTAACTTCTCAAATTGCTCGAACAATTATTACTTATGTCTCAACCCAAACAAAATTCATCTCTTTTTCTTGCTTTTCTTGACTCACACTCTTCCCCAAGATAATTGTACTCAACCCCCATGTGCCCAATAACTTCGGGATGTGACCACTCACACCCACCCTCTTACATGTATCAATGATTGGCTTTGGAAACACTCAATCAAAAATGGGAAGGTTCATATAAAATAACAGATTTAGGAAAATGGGTTAAATCCATAAACATGGGTAATTCCCCCCCTTGGAACCCTCTTGGCCATTATCCTAGACACTCCCCTCTCTTGTGTATTAGTTCATCCCCCATATCTTGTCCATGTCCCCTTAATAGCTAGCATTACATTTTATTATTAAAACAATGAAATACAATTTGCATATTACAGCGCTTGGTCATAGCCACTTATTATATCTACATAAGCATTAATCAAATTCGGGATTATAATGGGGACATTACATTCCCCCTCCCCTACAATTGTGCATCATCCTCAGTTCACTCTATGTTGATATACATATATGCAAATTTACATCACAATACTTAGAAATAAAATTTTTGCAATTTAACAACTCTAGCAACAACTCCAACCAAAATCTCATGTTCCTCTCAATCCGTCGACCCAAGGAATGCACCATTCATTTATCATGGATTCCCAAGGGATATACCATCCATTTATCATGACTAACCCAAGGAATTTTCCATTCATTTATCAAGGTCCCCAATGTAGTTGGACAGGACTCTGATATGTGGTTCCAAAACTCTGGTTGCTCAAAACAGAGTCTTGCATTTTGTCTTCTTCAAAATTGTCAAAAATTTGCAGGTATTCCACTGACATGTTTTCTTCATCCTCTCATGTATCATCTTCATCACTGTAGTAGGTCCACTAAACCTTTACCTTCCCTATGGATTTGTTCCTGATCACTTTGACTTTCCAATCCAGGATGCCTACTGGTTCCACCTAGAAATCCCCTTCGTGCTCCACCTAGATCACATTCCAATCAATGAAATGATTAGTATCAGGTAGATACTTTTTAAGTGATGATAAATGAAATACATTATGCGCTCTCATGGATGCGGGAAAATCTAACATGTATGCAATTGGCCCTATATTTTCTAGTAGTTCAAAAGGACCGCAATAAATTACTGCCAACTTCGGGTAGCTTCCTAATCTTAGCAAACTTCTTTTTTCCTTTACTTTCAAAAACACATGTTCTCCTAATTTAAAATATATGAAATTTCTATTCCTATATGCATAAATTTTATTCCTATCTTTTGCAACCTTCAAATTCTACTTAATCCTTTCCATCTGATCTTCCATTTCTTTTAGAAATTCT
>JASDQU010501352.1:32008-43393 GCA_032191745.1 Picea mariana | reverse complement strand
ATTGGGAAAAACAGAAAATGAGCAGAGCATTTAGTATTGAGTATATCGCTGAGTTAAATAGGCTCGAGAAAATCAAGAAACAAAAGAAGAGATCCTAACTAACTCGTACAGCTGGCAAGGACAACTGACAGTGTATAGTCAGACTTACATATATATTTAACACTCCCTCTTAAACTCAATAGATAATGCCCAAGTGTTGTCTCTAAAAAACAAAAATGGATTTTCCTAGTGGTTTTGTAAAAATATCCGTGAGCTTATCTCGAGAGCCACAAAATTGAAGTGCTATGTCACCATTATTGACTAGCTCGCATATGAAGTGAAAACGAGTGTCAATATGCTTGTTTTTCTTATGAAACACATGATTTTTGGATAGAGCAATTGTTGAGGTGTTGTCACAAAAGATAGGAGTTGGCTCCGTTTCTGTATGTGACATATCATTCAATATTCTTCTCAGCCACACAACTTGATAGGAAGCTGAGGTGGCAGCGACATACTCTACCTCTGCAGAAGATATTGATACAATGGGTTGCTTCTTTGATGCACATGAAATCAGGTTCGTGCCCAAGTGAAAAACGTGTCCTGAGGTGTTTTTCCTATCATCTAGGCTTCCTGCAAAATCACTATCTGTGTAACCAAAGAGATGATTATCATCAGACTGAATGTACCATAAGACAAAATTGAGAGTGTCTGCAACATATCTCAGAATCCTTTTCTCCATCTTTCAGTGAGAATCCTTGGGGGATTCCATTAACCTGGAAACAAGGTTGGATGCATACATAATATTAGGCCTAGTTTATGTAAGATACAACAAACTGCCTACTAAACTTTTGTACAGGGTAGGGTCCATTGTAGAGCCTTCATCTTTCTTGCTCAATTTTGTGCCTAGGCATATAGGTGTTTCTGTCGAATTGCAGTCTTCCATGCAGAATCTTTTGATGATGTATGCTGCATACTTTTGTTGACAGACAAAAATGCCTTTGGTTGATTTGTCAACCTCAATCCCTAAGAAATATTTCATAATGCTAAAATCTGTCATATCAAACTTAGATTGCATGGCATGTTTAAAATTGGTTAACTAAATATTTTCGGTATATATCATGTCATCAACATATAAACATACAATCATAATTTTACCGTGTTGATCAGTTTTCGTGTAAAGAGTTGGCTCATTTTGGCTTCTGCTGAAACCACTCTTGATCAGGTAAGTATTAATTTTGTTGTACCACGCTCTTGGAGCTTTCTTTAAGCCACGCAAGGCTTTCTTCAACCAATACACTTTCGATGGCTGCTCTCTGACTTCAAATCTAGGTGGTTAATCCACATAAACCTCTTCTTCTAAGACACCATTTAGGAAGGCTAACTTGACATCCATCTAGTATACTTGCCATTTTTGTTGAGTTCCTATGGCTAAGAGAGTTCTTACAGTGTCCAACCTTTCTACTGGAGAAAAAGTTTCACCATAATCAGTACATGGTTGTTGTGAGAATACTTTGGCAACAAGTCTTACCTTGTGCTTTTCAATCTACCCCTTTTCATTAAGTTTAGTTTTGTAAACTCACTTGACACCAACACTTTTCTTCTGTCTGGGCAGATCAACAAGATCCCATGTCTTTTTCTTCTCAATGGAGTCAATATCTTGGTTCATGGCTTGAACCCAATGTGGATCCTTAGATGCCTCTTTAAAATATGTGGGTTTAAATGACATTAATGCAAAAAGATTGTGTTGATCAATGTCATCCAACAGCTGATGGATTTCTCTCAAACTTCAAGTTCTCTAATTTGGAAGTTCAGAGGAAGAGTTTATGCTGGAAATTGAGTTATCCTCAGAACTTTTAGATTGTCCTTGTACCTATAGCCTTGAAAGAGCAAGTGGATGTGTTTGTTGTCATGAATTCTCGGTGTCTTTAGGATGTGACAACAATGGATCTTGACTGTCCATTGGCTGATTTTCAGACTCATTCCAGAAATTATTTTCAAAAAAATTTACATCTCTGCTTAGAATCAGTTTCTTTGAGATTAGATTATAGATCCTGTAAGCTTTTGATGTTTCATTGTAGCCAATAAAGATGCATTTCTCACTTCTATCATCCAGTTTATTTCTTAATTCGGAAGGTATGTGAGCGTATGCTATACATCCAAATGTCCTTAGATGAGCAACATTTAGCTTTGTCCCACTCCATGCTTCTTGAGGGACCTTCATCTTGAGACTAATGGTTGGAGATCTATTTAGAAGATAAACTGAGCATGCTATTGCTTTAGACCAAAATCTATTTGACATGCATTTCTCTTTGAGTAGGATTCTTTCCATGTTCATTATTGACTGATTTTTCCTTTCAGCCACTCCATTCTGTAGTGAAGTATACCTGGTTGTAATTTGCATGATGATGCCTTGTGATTTGCAGAAATTTGCAAATTTTTTGGAGATGTATTCTCCTCCTCCATCTGACCTGAATGCTTTTACATATTTTCCACTCCATTTTTCAGCTTCAGCTTTGAATTCTTTGAACTTTGCAAAAGTTCAGACTTGTGTCTAAGAAAATAGATCCAAATTTTTCTCATCAATAAATGTTAGAAGATAAAAGCTACCACCTATTGACTATGTTTGCATTGGTCCACATAGGTCAGTGTGAACCATCTCTAAGTGTTGTTTGGCTTGAGTGGAGGATTGTGGAAAACTAGTTATCTTATGCTTTCCAAGAATACAAGACTCACATGGGGGATTTTTCTCTTTGAAGACAGGTAGACCTTTGACCATGGAGTGCTTCTGTAGAAGACTTAGAATCTGAAAGGGTATATGTCTAAATATTGTATGCCAAACTATAGTTTCATTGGGGGTGAGTGCACTTTGTGCATATGATTGGATCATATTTGCAGTTCTGAGGGTCAGGGGAAACATTATATTCCTGGTCATGTGGATTTCAGAAATCAATTTTTTTTCGGGGGTTTTGTCATAAATATGTTGGCAGCCCCACATGATTTTGATATTTAAACAAGAAATTGCATTTTTTGTAGCTGCCTACACCTCAATTTTGTAAACTTTTTAAGAATTCTTGAGATAATTACTGGGTTAAGAAACATTTTGATTAATTTCTTATTGTTTGCGCTTTTGCTTTGTTTTTTGTTTGATTCATGACTGTAAGAATGAATAAAACATAAAAACTAGCCTGGTGTTATAAGTTGTATGCCTTAGAATGCATCCTTTTGAAAGTCACCATGCTTACATGAGATCTAAATCTAATGTTTGAATGATCTATTTTAGATGTTTTGGGGTTTTAATCTAGTTATTGTATGGTTCAATAGTTTGCATTCAATTTATTAAAAGCTTTTGATACATTGGTTAGTCCTCTTGCGAACTTAATGGTCATAACAAAAGACATTCAAATGAATACATGCATGTTGTAATCCCGTCCTTACCTCACCTTCTTGGCTTAATGTATTAATAAGCCATTCATTACATTCATAGGGTTTCAGTACTTTGTATGTCTGGTTCTCATTACAAGGGATGGTAAAGAATTTACAATCAAACCCTTGGTGTTTACTCCCACTACCTGAGTTATGATAACACATAGGATTTGTTATGGTCGTTTCTCCACTGTCCATTCAAATTTGTTACTATTTCTCCCATTCAAACCTAAAACTATTTTGATTTATTCATGTTACATTCTAGTCGCATTTGTCATGGCTCCTGTCATTCGCTTGGAGCTGAATGGGTTTCAGGCTTAACTCTCTCACGACGATGCGATCGAGGACTTAAGAAGCCAAGGCTGGGATGTTTTCCTTAAAATATTTGAAGGCTATAACCTTCAGGTGGCACGGGATTTCGTGCAAACCTTTGATGGTTGCAGAGAAAAAATAGGGGACACACAGTTAGAGTTAACCGAGGGGTTTGTAAGTGAAGCAATAGGGATTCCATCGACAGGTGAGAAATGGTTCAAAAACTCACGAATTGAAGGAGTGTCGTGGAGCCTCTTTATGACGTCCCGAAAAATCAACTGTTGCGAAAAATTTATTACCATCTCCCTGGTTAAACTTAGGTGGCATAGCCTGTTGTTGATTCTCAAACAATTTGTGACTTGTGAGGGTCGATATGGATTGGTATTCCTCTACCATATTCGCTTACTCATGCATTTCATTAGTTTTGAATGAAGCATATCATTTTATTTGTTGATAAGTCTCAATAAAATGTCCAAAAGATATAAGAGATAGAGTGTTGAATCAAGTCTATTCCATCACAGATTGATTAAGATTTTGTTGATTCATCACTTGTCAACTGTGGGGGGACTGTTGGGATAATTTTTCGATAAGGAATAGTTTTTCCAAGACCGTTCCTATAGTAAACCCTAACTTAGGTGAGCCACTGATTAAAAACCAGCTTGGTATTTCAAGAAATGGACCAGACTCTCTTAACAAAAACCCTCTAGACACAGTGGTGCCAAGCAAGCCTTCATCTGCAGGATTTCCTGAGCAAGAGACTATTGAATTGGAGGTAATTGACCCTCTTATGCCTAAGATTGATGTTAGCCCAAACATTATTGTAAAGATGGATGTTGAGAAACCTTGCAAACAAACCAAGCAGAAATGCACAGACTTAGGTTTCCAGAACAAAAAGGCAGGTCGCTTAATTTCAAGGAAATTGAGGAACCAAAACGACACTCATCTGAGATCAATCGGTTTGATCGAGGTCGATGAGGTCTCAGACACTGAAATATAAGTTTTTCTAGTTTTATAAGATCCGAATTGTCAAGGTTACAAGAAGAAAGCTATTATTCCTACTGAACCCTACGACTTTGTGACGAATTTTCCACCGTGCCTCAAAGGTGAGGAGGAGTTCTCTGGTATTAGGAACGATCAAGGGAAAATAGCAGGTAAGGTTGATACATCCATGTTTGACTGTACACTTCATCAACCTTCCATTCTTCCTGAACAGTGTGATGTTTGTTTCCATTGGATCGAGCGGCATTGCACCGACATGCCCATTCTTCAGGCCCGACTTAAAATGCTTAATACTCAAAATGAATCTTTGAGACAAGAAAATATCAACCTCAAAGTGCACGCAAAGAGGAAAGTTAAACGCATCAAGAGATCATGAAACATAGTAATAAAAAATGCAACAAGTGTCAAGGCGATAGTAAATTCTGAACTACCCGACCCATCCTTAGTCGATTTTTAAATGGTAAAACAATTTTCTCTCTTGTTTTATTCCTGTTATCTATTTTGAATTAAATCGATTTTGAATTTGATTTTGTTTGCTAAAATAAGACTGGCTACAAAATCTTCAATTATGTAGCCAAGTCTCTTTTAAATAAAAATTAGAAATTAGTTATGGTTAATTTTCTGACTTATTGAATTTGTTGTGTTTTTCAGGAAATAGTAGATCCTGTTACTGATCATCTGGAGGAAACATATTCCATTATGCATTTGAATGATTAGTAGTTTCTTTTCTGTTTTTTTTGCAAAAACATTGATCAATCTTTGATTAAAACCAACTCTATTATGAGTGGCTGTTAGCCCACTATTTTTGTAATATTTTTTATTTTATGAAATCCTATCCTATCCTGTGAGATAGGAAAATGTGATTTCAAGTCACTTTAAATACTGTTCATTTTGCAACTAATAAACATCTTGGCTGGAACATATTATAGGCATGTGACTTTTAGAGCTATATGGACAATTGATACACATTTGGCTTTTGACCAGTGTGAAAATTGTTCCATCTATGTTTTGCCTTTTTATTATGAAATATTGATATGTTATGCAACTTTTGCCTCTTTAGTATATGATATTCCATTTCCTTGAATGCTTTAAAATCTTGTCTATAACTTGATGTTCCATAATCTATGACTGTGATTGTTATTCAATTATAATATCATGATTTATGCCTGATGTTTAATTGATGAATAAAATGAATGCTTCACATAAAGATTTTTATTACTATAATCATTCATAATTATAAGATCATTGGATCATATGTGTCTACTATTTTGTTCCTATATCCTAGCTATAAAATAGACATCTCGAATTTATTCAGGAGACATTAGTACGAGCCTACTGTAGATTTCTTTCACAGGAGAGACAATTGGAGTTTTGGATCGTATAGAAGCATAGGCACATTAAGAAACTAGTAACATGTTAGCTTCATTTGCTTCTAATTTTACTCATTTTTTTTATTAGTGAAACAAGAAAATTATTTGATCGGCTTTGACCATCACTCTATCTTTGTTTAAAATCATGTTTTACTTATTATTCTTAGATATTTGATTACAAAACATAAAATACAAAATATGTGCTTTATTTATCTACTTTTGAGAACGATTACAAAACATTGATTTTGCGAGGCCTTCACTAAAACATGCAACCTGTAATTATTCTGTTCATAAATGACATGTTCATATTTATTTTTTTGTTTAATACATTTGTAAATAATTAGATTAAAGTATATATATTATTATAAGTTTTAGCATTAAGTAGTTGTTTTATTTTCTTTGTTTTAGGACTTTAGTTGGCTAACGGAGCCATTAAACCCGCCAGAATAGGTTACACCAAATGACTTGGGTTATTTAGACAACCCCAGTCCGAATCTATTCTTCCAGTTGGCGGAATGTCAAATTTACCCATCAACAAATGGTGCTAGAAGGAGGGCCTGAATTCAATTGATGGCATGTGAAGGTCACAAGACTCCTCCCCCACACATTCACTCTCCTGTCATAACACGTAGTCGCTCAGACAACAACGTTACACTTGAAACGAAAACTACCTCAAATGATAATCCTGAGATTCTCATTGAACCAGTGACACCAGCCCCGCAAGGGGCCGACGTCCAAGAGATTGTTCCTCAGACACTCATAAGGACACATAGTGCCTTAACCTGTATCAGACAACCTGGCAAGCCACTTGATCAACCCCTAGATTTCTCGGATATCCTAGAACAACTTGAAGGCATGGGTCTACTCTCAAATCCATTAGGTGATAGCACCATTGATCCTATCGAAACACCTTCAATTGGAGTCAGAGGATCTGGTATCCCACCTTCCCCACGTGGTTCATCTCCATCCTCTTCAGAAGGAGAGTCATTTGACAAAGTAATTTCCTCGTATGAATCATCTCATCCTTCGACACCACCAACACCCACGGAAAACCAAAACAATCCTGCCAAACCTTGGCTCGATCAAGATTTCGTGGTTGTACCTAGACCACAACATCTAATGTCGAAACACTCGGAGAAATGGTTGCCTAAATTTGATCCAGATTCTAAACATTCTTCTGAGGATCACATAAAAAAAATTATGTTGGCCATTAGACTCTGAAATGTAGATAATGAATATGTAGTATGTAGACTCTTTCCTTATACTTTTGAAGGCAATGCCTCCACATGGTATTTTTCCCAATAGCCCCAGACCATCGTCTCTTGGGACAAGTTTGGAGATGGTAAATCTCCTAAAGTTTTGGTCATGGAGCTCTCGACTCTAAAAATGAATCCTAAGGAAAAAGTAAAAGATTTTAACCAGAGATTTCTTACCCTAAAGAATAACATCCATGTAGATTCAATGCCTGCAGAAAGTCTAATCATCGCATATTACGCTAAATCCTTGCACAATAATATCTCCATATGGGTCAAAAGGTCTAAAAAGAACACTTTGTTAGGAGCCTTTGAGGAACAAATCCAAATTAAAAGGGATATATTAAGCTTAAAAGACAATCTCAATAGTGATGCTGAAACAACTTCATCTTCTAAAAATAAAATAGAGATCCTCACTAGGCCTCCTCAAATTAAAATCAACCAGAAACTTTAGAAAGATTGCATAAATATTTCCAAAAGTTGTCTAATCAGGTCGTGGACTTAAAGATATCAGCCGAGGAGGTATCCTCAAGAAAAGGAAATTTTAAACCTCCTTTTAGAAAACCTTTTTCCCCCAACCAACCAAACCCGACCATTCAAGGTCTAAATTTCGAAATCTTGCAGTATGTTTTGCAAACCATTTTAGAAGCACATGATAATTCGGATTTTGTCCCTCCTAAAAATTATAAAGACGTAGTCGAAGAAGAAGTATCGGAAGAGGAGGAATCATCTCTCAACATTTTCGTTCACTTCTCGGATAGTATCTTCCAAGTAAATTTTGAAACTGTTCACCCCTACAACACGAGAAGAAAAATACAAATCAAACCTTCTTCCGAAGTAAGTAATAATGTGTTTACAAAACAGTCAAAGCGAGATGAAATTAAACAAATTTCAGTAGCCCCTTCTTTAGAATACGATTTAATTGAATATCTGAAAAAACTGAGGACTAATATTTATGTTTTTGAGCTGCTGAAATTTCCCCTTATTTTGCAGAAAATGCTTCAAAGTATCATTGAAAACAGTAAAAACAACAATCCTTGGTAGCAAGAAATCAACAGAAAGTGGTTCAAATACAGCTAGAAAAATCCCAACTAAAACGAAATATGAACCTCCAGATAAAAGGTATTTAGCTGAGAAACTGTATCAAATGTCGATAAAACTGTTCTAGGGATAGCAGCTAAAAATCAACAGAATCCTATAGTTAACACTTGGAAAAATGTCTCTCCTTTCTTGTTAACCTTTGAATTTTTTAATAGGAATGTACATAATTGCATGGTCGATTTCGACGCATTGTCCAACGTGATGCCTCTATCTATTTGTCAAAAATTAATGCAGAAGTTCAACCTTATGATCTCAAAATCATTCAGCTTGATCGGACGAACGTTAAGGTAATTGGTGAACTTAAGAATGTTTTGGTTAGGTTATATTCCAATCCTAAGGTTCACCAGATTATTGACATTATTGTTTATGAAATCCCTGAAGTCTATAGTTTGTTTTCAAGCAGGGACTGGTCTGAACAGCTGCATGGTTACTTTGCCATAGATTGGTCTCATTTGTGGCTACCCGAAAATGGACATCCAAATAGAATCAGGATAAACAAAGAACCTTATATTAAACACACCGTGATGGATTTAAATGATGAAAAAGAACCTTTCACTACATCTTCTAATTCATTTGAAATGAAGGGAATGAATACCTTCTTTGGTAACTTCATGACTGAAATTTCTCCTATCACCGATCCAAGGCAGCAGTCAGAAATTATGACCTATACTCAGACATCATCTTGGACAAATGTGTCAAACACTGCTGACAAAGATCAAATCTGGTCATTATACTTTGATGGATCCAAATCCAAAGAAGGAGTCAGTTCAGGATGTGTACTCATCGATCCCGTAGGTAATAAGACTTTCATTGTCTATCAATTAGAGTTTGAGTACACTAATAACACCGTTGAATACGAAGCACTTCTACAAGGGCTTAGGAAATCTCTCAATATGGACGTACGGAATTTAATGGTATTTAGTGATTCAGAAATCGTGGTTAGGCAGGTAAGAAACTCCATACATTGCTTATCACCTCATCTGAAAAGTTACCAAACCGAGGTATGGAGTTTAATGAAAAAATTTTCATCATTTAACATGAATTCCATTCCTAGACTAAATAATTCGGAGGTTGATTTATTGGCTAATGTTGCTTCTAAACTATTGCCTGCAGAAGGTCTTTCTCTTAATGCATTTTCAATTGAATTGTTGTTCAGGCCGTCGATCCCGAATAACATCACCAATTGAAGAGTGTTCGACGATGACCAACAAATCATCAACTTCTTGCATATGGAGTACACCTTTGAAGGTGCAGTCATTGATGAAAGCACTCACGATGAAAACCTCCACAATTTCACAGTAATATCATATCCTAGATCTCCTGAATCGACATCTGATCTGGTAAATTTTATCCCCAGATCTGTTGTAGGACTAGAGAAGTTTTATGACTTGCATGATAAATTTAGAGGGTCAGTTAATTGCAAAACGAACAGTTCTTCTTTGATTTATGAGACGGTGAATTTAGGGACAAAGAATATCCTCAAAATATCAATTTGGGAACAAGATGCTCCGAGCAAGAACAATCTACTTTTATAAAATTGTTTAAAGAATTTAAAGACATTTTTTCCTGGACGTATGATGATTTGAAAACATTTGATCCTAATATTATACAACATGTCATCCCCATGAAACCCCAAACCCATCATTTTCAGCAGAAATTAAGAAAGATGCACCCTAAATTGGAACCCATTGTTAAAAAAGAACTGAATAAATTACTAATTGCAAAGATAATTTTCCCGGTAAGACACACACAATGGGTATCTAATCTAGTTTCCGTAAGGAAGAAAAGTGGTCAAATTTGACTCTATGTCAACTTTCGAAACTTGAACCGAGCATCTGATAAAGATAACTATCTCGTTCCTCCAATGGAACAAATTCTTCAGCAGGTATCTGGTTTTGAAAGACTATCTTTGTTAGACAGTTTTTTGGGATATAACCAAGTCCTCATGTCTCCCTCAAACCAGCTTAAAACCACCTTTTGTAACCCATGGGGCACTTATTCCTACAAGAAGATGCCTTTTGGGATTATAAATGTCGGTGCCACTTTCCAGAGAGAAATGGACATTTTTCTTCGTGGTCTCATAAATCAATCAGTTGTGGTCTATCTTGATGATGTTACCATCTTCTCTAGAGACAAGAAAGTTCACTTGTCTCACCTTAGGGTTGTACTGGAACGATGACGTAGGTTCGGTATATCCCTCAACCCTAAGAAAACGATCTTTTCAGTAGAGAAAGGTAAGTTGTTGGGGTTTATAGTGTCGAGGGATGGAATGATCATTGACCCTGAAAGAACCCAAGCAATTGCTAAACTCTCCCCTCCTTCCAAAAAATCCATGCAATCATTTTTAGGCAAGATTAATTTTGTCTGAAGATTTGTACCAAGTTTTTCAGAAATGGTAAGACCATTATAGAGTTTGATAAAAAATGATATTTTTTACCCTTGGGTACCCCAAGAAAGCCAAGATTTTGACTCCATTAGAAAAGCAATAATAGAAGCTCCTTCCTTGATGAGTCCCAATTTCTCTCAGGATTTCACTCTTTACACCTTTGCTTCCGACCGATCTTATGTTGTTGTGTTAACACAAAAGAACGCTAAAAGCAATGAGATACCCATTGCCTTCATGATCTCAGATTTCAAAGGAGAAGATATTAATTATCCATCAGTAGATCAACAGGCATATTCTAGTTTTAAAGCAGTGAAACACTTCAGGTCATATATGCTGAAATCCAGAACCAAGGTTATTGTTCCTTATCCAGCTGTAAGAAACCTGGTAATACAAAAAGCATTGTGTGAGAAAAGGGAAAATTGGATGATGTCCTTACAAGAGTATGACCTCGAAATAACCCTTGTACAAATTCTTAGAGGTCAAGGCTTATGCAAACTAGTGGTTGATTCAGTCGAAAGGCAGGAAAGTCAAATTAATACCTTAACTGTAAATCAACACAACA
>JASDQU010501352.1:0-12565 GCA_032191745.1 Picea mariana | reverse complement strand
AATAAACATGTATTATATTAATGTACGTTAATTGATCATATTAAATACAATACAATATAATTAATTATACTTCTTATCTATGCAACCTTGTACAAGGAAAGGTAGGGTTCAGGTCTTCATTAACTTTGGCTCATGAGTTCCATCACCCAAAACACCCCAGATCCCCGAAATCTTGAAGACCAGGAGATGGTTAAAGTATTTGGTCACTGGTTATTCCCTGGTGTTCTTTGACATTAGAATAATAATAAATTATATTCTCTATATGATACAAGTCCCACTCTATCCAAAATTTCAAAGGGTCCACAATACCGAGGTGCCCGCTTGGCACATGTTCCCATTCTCAAGGAACTTTTTCTGGGCCTAACTCAGAGATACGCATGATCCCCTGTTTTGAACTCTCTAGGAGTCATTTTTCTATCTGCATATCTTTTTTGTCTATACTGAGCTATTTTTAGATTATGTTTTATTTGAATTACTTGTTGTTCAATTTATTTTAGCATATCTGGCCCAAGTGTAATTTTTAGTTCCATTTATTTTAGCATATTTGGCCCAAGTGTAATTTTTTTTACTAGGTTATTCTAGCTTATTGGAATATTGCATTGTCTACCATAGAGAGACTCAAAAGGTCTCATCTTCAATGACACTTGATAGCCATTGTTATAAGAAAACTCTACCAATGGAAGGTAGTCTTCCCACTTCTTGAGATGATGCATCACATGCATCCTTAACATCTTCTCTAACACTAGGTTTACCCTCTCTGTCTTACCATCATTTTGATGATGATATGATGTACTAAATAGAAATTTAGTTCCAAAACCAACAAACAAAGATTTCCAAAAATTTGAAGTAAATGTTGTATCTCTGTCTGATATGATTTCCTTAGGAATTCCATGCAGTCTAAATATTTCTTTCATTAAAATACTGTAAATATTTATTTCCTTGCAGGTTGACTTTACAGAGATAAAGTGAGCATCATTTCTCATCTTGTCCACAACTACCATAATAGCATCATTCTACTTGGTTGATTTAGGCAATCCTGTGATGAAATCCCTGGAGATGGCTTCCCATTTCGATTAAGGAATTGGTAGGGGCTACAACAACCCTGTTGGATATCGATGATCTGCCTTAACCTGCTGCCACTCTAAACATTTAGTTAATTAATCATCTATGTCTTTTTTCATTCTGGTCCAATAAAATAGTTTCTTAGTGGTTGTGATGATTTTCTAATAACCAAGATGAACATTATATGGTATTTTATGCAGTTCATCCATTACGAACCTCTTCAAGTCATCATAATTTGGAATATTCAACCTAATTTTGTAAGTTAGTAGACCACCATTCAACAATTGATATCCCTCATAATTCATCCTTGTGGGCTCTTGATCTAGGTCTGATTTCACAGTTTTGAAGAATGCATCTGGTTCTTGTGCACTTTTGACTCTTTCCTTAATGTTTGATTCATAGGTTCTTACATCTGCCAAGTGAATCACTTTCATACTTCTACTAAGGCAATCCACCACCCTATTTTATTTTCCATCTTTAATATGTTTTATTTCAAAATCAAACTCACTAAGGAGAGTCATCCATCTAGCTTGTCTAGCATTGAGTTTGGGTTGGTCAAACAAATATCTCAACCCACTATGGTATGTCATAAGTACAAATATTCTACCTAGGAGGTAATGCCTCGACATTTTTAAAGAATGTACTATGGCATCCAATTCCAAATCGTGTGTCACATAATTGATTTCATGCTCATTCAATTTTTTTGTATTCATAGAAAATCACATGCCCTTGTTGCATAAGGACTCCTCTGAGTCCTTTCTTGCAGGAATATGTACACACAAGGAAATACTTGTTTGGGTCTGCAGTCTTAAGCACTGGTGCATTGGTCAAAAGGTATTTTAGTTGTTGGAAGCTCTCTTCACATTTTTTTGTCCAAATAAATTTAACTCCCTTTCTCTGAAGGGAGGTGATTGGACAACCAATATTGGAAAACACCTTTATGAACCTCCTATAGTACCCTGCTAGGCCCTTAAAGCCAAAGGATATGATATCAGAGATATATTTTGGGGTAGGCCAATCCATAATGGAATTGTTCTTATCAGAATCAACTGCCACTCCTTCAAATATAACATGGCCTAAGTAATGGACTTGTTTTTGGAAAAAGTCATACTTACTAAAATTCACATAGAGATGGTGTTCTCTCATTACTTGAAGCACTAACTTGAAATGTTTTTCATGCTTTTCCATATTCTTAGAATAGATTAGGATATAAGCAATGAAAACAAACACAAATGTGTCCAAGAACTTGTTGACTACATTATTCATTAATCACATAAAGGTGGCTAGTGCATTGGTAAGTCCGAATGGCACCACCAGAAATTCATAGTTCCCATACCTTTTCCTAAAGGCTATTTTGTGGATGTCTTCATCATTGATTTGGAATTGATGGTATCCATACCTCAAGTCAATCTTGGAGAAAATTGTAGCGCCCCTTAATTGGTCAAACAATTCGTCAATTATTGGCAAGGGATACTTATTCCTAGTGGTCATCTTGTTGAGCTGTATATAGTCTATACACAACCTAAGTGTGACATCCTTCTTCTTAACAAACAAAGTTGGTGCTCCCCAAGGAAACATACTAGGCCGAATGTAGCATTTTTCCAACATATACTTTAGTTGTAGTTTGTTCTCAACTAGCTCTGGTGTACTCATTCTATACGGTGCTCTAGACATTGGCACCACTCTTGGTACAAGTTCTATTAAAAATTCAATATCTCTTCTCGGAGGTAGACCCGGTACCTCTTCTGGAAACACATATTTATACTCTCTTAATATAGGATGGTCCTCTAGGCTTACTCTGTTTTCCTCAATAGAGTTCTATAATTGTATTGCATACAAAGGACATAATTTTCTACAATAATTATGCACTTGAAGGGTTGATATTTGTCTCACTTAGATAGGATTTTGAATTCCTTGTAGTATTTGTTTTCTCCCTTCTTCATATTCACACTCCAAAGTTTTATTATAACAATCCAACTTGGCATTATGGGCATCCAACCAGTCCATGTTAATCAACATGTCATAAGATCCTAAAGGGAGCATGTTTAGGGTTGCATGGGTGGACAATCCATTCAAAATGAATTGGCATGTTGGTATGACCTATGTCACCTTTATTTTTGTTCCAATGGATAGTTGTACCAGCCATGATTTAGCATGTTTTACTTGCTATAATTTACATCTATCAACAATTTGAGGGGAAACATAACTCAGATTAGAACCAGGGTCAATTAAAATGGAAACTAGATAGTTGAAAATCATACATTCCATCTCCGCCACTGAAGCTTGGTGGTCATCTTGTCTATTATCCAAGGCTTCATAAATTTGTTGTATGCTCTGAGCCACATAATTGATAGTGGTAGCCTCCTAGATGTTGTAGACCTGCCTGTTGTCTTGTTTCCTATGTGGCCAGTCCCTCGGTAAATTTTCTTCTCCACAACCCCAACATTTCAAAGGTTCTCTCTTTGTATTATCAGTCTTACCTGGGGATGATCCAAAGGGTTTATTACCACTTTGAGATGGAAAATTATTTTGATACACACTTTTAATAGAAAGGCCCATCTTAGAACTTTTCCCACGATTCTTAAATATTGAGGATTTAAACCCCTTCTTCTTGAATCCCAATTTACTTTTCCTCTTCCAATCCTTATGAGGTTCTGCCTTATTCTTTAATTGTGCATAGTAGTACCTTTTCTTCCGAAAATGTCTTCTAAAGTCTTAGGTTCATCAAACTCAATTATGTCTTAGAAGGAATGAGGCAGTCCACTAATAAATCATTGCATATTTACCTTTTCATTCTGTATGTAGGGAACATACCTCATCATCTCAAGAAATGTGTTGATATATTCATCTATTGTGAGTTGTCCTAGATTGAGTTCATAGAACACCTTGGTCTTCTCATCATAGTATCTTTTAGACATGTACTTATTCTTAAAGTATTTCTCAAATTGTTTCAAGAAAAAGTCCTAATAGATTCCTTTCACATTCCTAAGGTCCTCCACCCAAATGGAGGCCTTTCCCTTCAAGTTGAAAATGGTTATTCGTGCTTTTAATTTTTTTTGAGTAGTCATGGACTCTGAAGTACTTCTTCAATCCAAGTAGCCAAAATTTTGCTTCTTCCCCCTTTTTAATTTCCCCATCGAAAGTGGGTGGTTTATATTTCTTAAACTCTTCAGATTCATGGCTCTGGGAATGTTTCATCCTCTTTATTCTCCTCTGGGAATGTGAACTAGTATCACTACTAGACAACTCCTTAGAGTTGTAAGTGTCCTCACTACAGGATTCTTCAGTTGAATTCTTAGCATTAGCATATCTCTTGGCTCCATGTTGGTCCTTATTTGAGGTGCTTCTCCTTGTGTGACTACTCTCAGGACCATTATTTTTTGTCTCAGGTGAAATTTGGGTATTCTTAGTATGATGTCTATCAACGTTACTGGTTATTGGCCCATGTTGCAGATTTATTTGTATATATGTTAGGATTTGCATTAGAAATGCATTAATTTTAGTTTGTTTTTCTTGTTCTTTTATCAGTCTTTCATTGTGATCCTTACAACTCTATAATTCTACCACAAAGCTTCTTTCAGTTTCAGCCAAATCCGGAGGGGTTTCAACAAACCCTCCTCTCATCAGATTATTGTTCTCTATTGTGGGAGCTTTCCCCCAACTCATGGTGTGTCACCATTCTTTACATTGTAGTTTTCCTTTCTTTCCACTGACTATTTGAGTGTTGATAAAACATTTTCTGTCATTTAACTATTTTTTATTTTATGAACAACACATGCAATTTGTAAGGTGAACTCAACTTCATTATTTGGGAACATTAACAACACATAGTTCATATTTTAAACATATAACAACAACAACCAGTTTGGTTCCTCTCTTCACTGACAGATTTTAAATAAGCTCCTACGGATGGGGTAAGATAGGGTGTTACCCATTAAACATTCTCTAATAAAAAAAATTGTATTTGACTCTTCATGAGCCCAAGAATGCCAAGTGTTGTTTCCTTCTCTGATACCACTCTATCAAAAACCTTACCCTTAAGTACTTTTTAAGGGATGGGGTATAATTTTTTCACTCCTCTCGATCATCTTGAATCCCTATAACTAGGCTTACATCACCTTCGATTTGACGAGGGTTTTCCAATGGCTATAAATTTGTCCAGATCCGAGTTCTTGATAGCAAGTTAGTGTCCTTAAAAGTTATTTAAGCCTTCGTCGACTAGTGTCCATCACCACCATGTGGCATCCACATGGATCCCTGTCACCCGAAATGCCACATCATCATAGCATACAAAGACTTTCCCAACCAGATATTGACGCTTGTCTAGCTCTTATAGGCCTATTAATTTAATTAATCATTACCATGATAAAATATCATTCTTTGCTAATCATTAAATCATTTATTTAATCCCTATTAGGGATAATCATTTCTTCATTAAAATTTATTTGCCTCCTAAATTCGATTTTTACTTGGCCTAAATTACCAGCCCAGTTAAACCAAGGATAACTTCTCTTTCACCTTGGTAATCCCACATTTCGAGGTAAATTTAGTGTTAATTATGATATCAATACCCTGTCACATAAAATTATAATCTAATCATATTACAAATTTGTTCTTTTATTAATCATATTATAATATAATTAAATATATCAAAGGAGCACTTCAGATTATTAATATCAATTAACACATAAGTCTATGGACTTCGACGAAAAATACTCATCATGCTTTTACGAATATACCCAAATGATGCAGGAGCATCTCTCCATGCAGCCAGCCAGCCAGCCAGCCACGTCGGCGTGCATGCATTTCAAAAGATGAAGGGAGGCGCAACCTCATTTTGAATTTGAAATTCAATGTAATTTAATGTCTTAGGCTAGTGAGCCAAGAGAGACATGCCTTTGCGTAGGCTGTAGATAAGATAGGCATTTATTGTAGATCGGCTGAGATCTAGTTCTTGATAGCAAACTAGACAACCATTGATTATAAATTAATTAGAGTAGGTAAATCCTGGAGGGAAGCGCTCGATGAGAACCCCCGGTAAAAGAGATCTGAGATCTCATTTTAGAGTTAGGATGGTTGAGTTGAAGAGCCAGGGAGAGCTCAGGAACACCATTGTAAAATATACAGGCATTTGCCATTATTTAATACAAACAACAGTTTTTCCTGCACATGATCTGTGTTGAATGGATGTCTGTGTGTGTTCCATGTATATGTTGTATGTGGGTGTGTTGTTATCATGCCATTGCAGGGAGTGTGTTTGATTTCAGGTTGAGGGTCTTTGAGGCTTCATACCGGGAGGGTGTGACAGAACGCTGAGGTTCTGATAGTCGTGCACAGCGGATGCACTTCTGAACTCATGAGGATTCAGACAGAGACGTGCTGAGGTACAGACTGAAGTCAAAAACTCAGGAAGAAGACCTTTGAGGTCGCTGAGCACATCAAGAGGAAAGGCTGTGTAGCTGAGACACAGTTGCTAATAGAATCACTGAGGATTCTGAGGAGCTTTGCCAGTAGGGCATTGAGCAGGTGCAAAAGGTGCATAGGAACCCAGAACTACTGAATGTTCTGTGGGAGAAGAGACTCCGCCAGGAGGGCACTGAGGAAGGTTGTAGACAGACACGAGGTGAAGGGAACTCTTTGAGTTCTGAAGCTGAAGGAAGCATCCACTGAGGGAGCTTTCGCTGGGTTACTGGATACATAGAAGATTCGGCGAAAAGGTCGCTTGAGCAGAAGGATAGAAAGAGGCATCCATATTCTCCATCAGAGGTAGAAGGAAGACAAAATCCCCCAAGGGGTCTGAGTATTCGTTGAAGCTCAGGAGAGACAGCAACGTGTGCACGTAGAGACTTTGTAGGAGCGCAGGAGTCAAGGAATCCATTGAGGATTCGAGGACAGAAGCTCAGGAAGGGCAATTCTTTTACGCGTATCAGCAAGACTCAAGTTGAGGGTTCACCGAGGAGAAGAAACGCAAAGGTCCAAGCCTTTGGGAACGAAGAATTCTTCCAGGTCTGGGAATAAAATATAGGAAGCTCGAGGGAGCACTGCAACTGTCAGATCGACGGAGAAAGAAGATCTACACCGTTGGATTTCCACGTCCAGGAGGAGCTCAGGAGGAGCGTACAGGAGAGGAGGGCCGACAACCGTCAGATCTCAAGAAGAAATCCCGTCATCTGTTGGATTGGGAGAAGTAGCGCACGATTTAGCCTCAGGAGGAGGAGCGCACAGGAGAAGGGATCTGAGCCGTCAGATCTTAGACCAGATTGCCGACAGCCATCAGATCTATGAAAGTTGCACGAGGGTTAGCAATCGGAATATCGATCATCGGGAAATCGGAGTTCTCATGGACACGAGGTCGGTGAAATCCCAAGTGAAACCCAGATATAATCTGAGCCGTCCATCTGAGGAGGGACACGTGTCACGCGATCGTCCGCATCGGAGATCTGGGACACTAGGTATCGGGACCACTTAGGTCTCGAAACAGTGATATAATATGGACCGTCCGTTCGGTGGACAGGTGGCAGGAATCCATCAAAGGATCGGGATATCAATATTCGAAGAATCAGATTTCTCGAGGACGAGAAATCCAGGACATCGAAAGTCCCGAAACCCCAAGAGCTAATTGGGACCGTCCATCAGAGAAGGGATGCGTGGAGGAGATCGGCACCATCGGAGAAAGGGTCGACAAGGAAAGTCAACCCATCGGCGGTTGGAGTCAATCGGGATATCGGGAGTCCCGGGAACGAGTGTTTCGTGCATGGTGAAATCGCGAAAGGTGAAACCCCGATGAGTGGGGACCAGCTGTCACCGCAGCAGAGGAGGAGGACAACGCCATAGTGGAGGACAGGTGTCACTCCATGCCATCATAAGAAGTGTGGGCCATAGGCGCCATAACAAGGGACAGGTGTCGGAAGATCAAGCCTGGCCGTGAGTCAACGCCAAGTGGAATCGGAGGATCGGATTTTGCGAAGGCCTGTGCATCGCGACATCATAAACCCTGAAACCCCGATGGATAGCCATAGCGCTGCGGACATATGGTAGCAGGTCATTTGAATGAGGAGTTGAGCCCAGAGAGATAATGCGTAGGGAGCGCGTTGGGATTCGGCAAATCGTGAGTCCCGTGGACTTGTGCACTTCGACATCGAAAGTGCCGAAACTTCGATGAAGTGAGAAGACTGCGGTCACACGGAGATAGGTCGCATGGAATAGAGTCTAGCCAGGAGGGGCTAAGGACAAAAGACTCATCGGGAAATCTAGGATTGAAATCCCGATAGAGGGATATAAGGCTGAGGTCTTATTGGAGGGGCCGTATGGACAAGAGCATAGCCAGTTAGGGGCTAAAGGTGAGAAGGTGCTAATCGCGAATCGGGGATTCGAGAGTGCAGTGACTCTTGACATCATAAACCGCGAAACCCCGAACCCCGATGCAGACCCGGGGATAACCACGGTTAGTTGCAAAGGCCGTGCAGGTGAATGAGAAGGACCTATGGATCGGGTATTTGCACAGTGATTCCCGAGAGGAATCAAAAGAGCCAATTCGGCTTAGCAGAAAGGAAATTTAAACAATCCTGAGAGCGGGTGAGGAGAGGGAGCATACCTTGCCTGCAGCACCAAATCTCTTGAATGTCGGAGTTCCGGAGAGAGTCCCACTTATATTATAAAGTGATGCAAATATAATTAATTATATTAAATTATAATATAATTAATCATCTTTAATGTTTATACCGATATTTTTTCAACTACTAGAACAGGAAAGGGTAGGTTCGGGCCTTCGGTCCTTTTTGCTTGTTCATTATATTACCCCAAACATCCCAGAGTCTCGAAGTCCCAAACTCCCGAAAGGTCCACACTTACATGTGATTATGCATTAAATATTACATTTAAAAAAAGGTAAAAGGAATGGTACTTTATCATGTACAAATATAATAAAAGCTTATTTATAATATATTATGTTGCACCTTTTTTGGAAATTGCTCCCAGGTTAATAAAAATTCCCAATATTATTTTTAATATTAGAATGGGAGGGAGAGAGATCTATGGGTCAAATCCTTCATCTCTCCAACACATCCTTATACTCAAATCTCCCAGAACCCCGGAGTCCTGAAGCCCCAAAGTGGCTCCACTTATACACATTTCAACATTATTTAGTATTTAAAAAGAGTTGGCTTCATTCATGTGTAATAATTTTAATAAATTTTAGTATATTATAATATATTATATTATACCTCTCAAAAATCTCACCTAGGTTTAAACAATCTCTAATATTATATTTAATATTTAATATGGGAATGAAGGAAAAGATATATGGGTCCACACCTTCGGCTCTTCCACACAATTCTTCATTCTCAAATAACATGGAGTCCTCAAGTTTCAGAGTCCCAAAGGGGACTCACTTGTGTTACATTGTGGTTTAAATACAATGAATTATTTTAGATTATAATATAATATATATTGTAATAAATGTGTATTATATTAATTTACATTAATTGATCGTATTAAATACAATACTATATAATTAATTATATTTATTATCTATGCTACCTTGTACATAGAAAGTTAGGGTTTGGGCCTTCAATGACTTTGGCTCGTGAGTTCCATCACCCCAAACACTCCAGATCCCCGAAGTCCCAAAGAACACAAGATGGTGAAAGAATTTGGTCATGTGTTATTCTTGGTGTGCTTTGACATTAGAATAATAATAAATTATATTCTCTTTGATCTTAGGTTTTTTTATGCTCCAGGAACTTTAACCTCCATAATAATAATAATAATAATAATAATAATAATAATAAAAATAATAATGATATCTATATAGACATATATACATATATTTCTATATCCCTACACAATTTTATTACGTGGAGAATTTAAATGAAATTATTTTCTCTTACAGAAAAATAAGAGAGAAAAATATAGTTTTCCAATCATAAAGTGATTTAATAAAATCTCTACTCCAAGGAAATTTCTCCATTCTGGAAAGAAAAATATAATTATAATCTCTTCCTTATTTTGGGTAAGTGAGTAAATTTTGTTTCCTTATTATTGTTATTTACTGCTCTTACTAAATTTAAGGAATTTGGTCCTAAGATAAAGATTTTCCTTCACAATAAATTTTGTATTTCTACCAACATTTATATCATACCACATTTAAAGTGATTCTTCCCAAATTTGTAGGGGATTTAACCCAAATTTAGCATAAATGTTTATTAATGCCCAAATAGAGTTTTGAGAGATCTTGTATTTTAATTCCATTAGGAAATTTCATGTTCTTTTCTTAATTATTTTTCCTTAATACCCATTTATAATGAATTTAATGTTTTTCCATATTTGGGATTATTTCCTAAGGTCCACACAGATCTGATATCCTTTAAGTTTTTTGGCATAAGATTTGAGGACATACTAGAATAAAACAATAGCATGAATCATGCACTCTCTCTCTCTCTTTTGATGCTTGATAAATACTTCACTCTTCATTTCCTATGCATGAATTAAACTGTGAATTTCAGTCAGCCACAACATTCACTCCCATAATTTGGCACAGGAAGTCACAAGGTGAAGTTGTTCCCAACATAAAACTTAGTTGTAACATTTTCACATTCACACCTAAATTCACAAGGCACTTTTAACAGAGAATTGAACTCATATTGCTCTAAAACAAGGTCTATAATTATGTTTGAACTTAACATCGTAGAGATTTAGCAAAATATACTTATCTAGAAACCAGATAGTGTTGCAACTGCTGAAAAGGGTTCCCTTTTCCACCCAACCTTAAGCACAACAGCTCCTGGACAGATTTACCACTGGCCACTCCCTAGCTAGATCATGATGCTCTAAGATATTTTCTTCCTTCTTTCCAGCAACATCCAGGGATGAAGGTCATTCTCCTCTTCCCACAGTAATTTAGCAGATCGTTTCTCTTTCCACCAAGCAAGGGGGTCTGCAATGAGTGCTTCCTAGGTCACTCATCCTGTCTACAACCTCGTTTATCATCCTCGTTAGAAAAATTCTTCCCATCAATTCTCATACCCCAAACAAATTCATTCTTTATTTGTACTCATAACTAGAGAGATGCACAAGCTCTCCCTCCTTAGAAATGGTCACCCAACCCATTCCTCCTTGCATGCTCTCTTATGCCCATGAATTTACTTCATTTATTTCCTTCCTTAGCAAGATTTTGTGGGTCCAAATTCTGATTTTGTGGTTCAAGTCAGGAATTTTTCAGGTTGGTACTTTGTCCATCTCCTCATTGACTCTTGAGGAAGAATTCCCAACTACCAGCTTGACTAGTAATTAAATTTTCTGGGTCGAAGGACTATTCTGAATCTGATCAATTTAAATCCAACTGAGTAATGGTTTGGTAGGGGTCATCTCAACCATTACTGATTTCCCCTCACCACCTCTATCATGCATCATGATCTACCTTGGAAACTGATCCAGGTGGATATTGGTGGCCACCCACCTATTCCACTTGGACCCCCACCATTGCTTCTTTCAGTTTTTCAGTTTCCGCACAATTTACTATTTTTAGCAGTTTTTTGGGTCCTAAACTTCCGGAGTCGTTTTGAGGCCTTAAATGACATTTTTTGGGAAAGCAAGGAGCAACATGGATCATGAATCATGTTTCTCACCCAAAAGTTGTATTCCTCGGATAGATCTTTCTAACGAGGTGTGGAACGCGTCAAACGGAGATCGTATGCCAAAGTTACATCCCCAGGAAGTTGATGTACCAACTTACCCAAATGGGGCCCATAGTCTTGGCATTTCATCTCCTAGGGTTAGGTATTTAGATGTTTAGGGTTTTCCATTATTTCTCAATAATAACAGGCCTTCGATCCTCATTATAACAGAGTTCAGAGGCCAGTAGCCGCCACATATCTTCTCAGAGATAAGCTACCAGTTCCCTAGCTAGTTTATTTACATTCTGTCTGTAAGCATATTTCGGTCATTTGTTATTAATGAAATGAAGTCTTATTTTCGCTGCATCTCTATGTTTATGTGTATTTTTGTATCTCATTGTGTTCCTACATAAATCTGGATCAGTGGTATCAGAGCGGTCTGCTCATTCTCGATCCTTCTTTGCATGTCCCCAACGAGGTCAGGGTATAAGGAGTTGGGGCTCGATATGGTTGAACCTTTGCAAGATCAACCTCGAAAACCCCGACGACTGCCCATGGGAGAAGAAAAGAAAGATGAGGGAGCAAGATATCCTATCAAAAAAATTCTCGAGGAGGCCCTCGAGAAACAAAGGAACGCGATGATGAACAACTTTGCCCAGATTCTTCAACGGATTCCCACTGGCGGCGCATCTGTTGAAATTACTAATACAACTGAGAGGGGGGGGTGAATCAGTTGTCTTTCTCCTTAAAAAATTATAAGTCTATTAAATTATTCTTACTCTTTCCTCAAGTGATCATCAACATTATATAGCATATGGACAGTAAAAGTAAAAAGCATCAGTCACACATAAGGTATACACAGAGACAGATTTTCACGAGGAAACCCATAA
>JASDQU010501351.1:23207-38809 GCA_032191745.1 Picea mariana | reverse complement strand
CAAAACTTATCACATCAAATGATGTGTCTATTGGCACAATAGGGCCGACCTGTACAACTTAATAATATAATAAATATAATTAATAATTACAATATTAATTATCTTTACATGGTGGGGCCGACTTGTACCCTTTACATCATAATTAGGGTTACAAGTAAATCTTACACTTAGACAATATAGCAAGGGATTCACACATCCACTAGTGCTCAACCACTAGGGACACGTCCACCTGTGCTTAGCCACAAAGACGTCATACTCAACATATCTCTATACTGAGTCCACATGAGAATCATCTGGAGTACCACATTGTCTCAACTCTCACACAAAGGAGAACGACACACCCATCACATGGGCACACCCAACCACTGGGGGACGACTCAATTCTCTAGAGGAGAACGATGCCCAAACCACTGGGGGACGACTCAACTCTCACAGAGAGGAGACCGATGCCCCGTCACGTGGGTATGCCCAACACTGGGCTCCCTCTTAGGTTGACTCAACTCAGTCACAGAGGAGAACGTATCCTGGAGGATGTCTCACGATGCTGCAATCATCAACACTCCCTCTCAGATAGGGAGGCATTCTCCACCAGGCCAAGTCTCTCACGGAAGTACTCGAACTTTGTCTTGGCAAGCGGTTTGGTGAAGATATCTGCAATCTGCTTGTGTGTAGGAAGGTACTGCACGTGTATTGCTTTCCTTTGCACCATGTCTCTGATATAATGATATTTTATCTCAATATGTTTCGATTTATCGTGAAACACAAGATTCTCAGAGAGCTTCACACAACTCTGGTTATCACAATGAATAATGGTAGAATCCATCTCATGATCAAATAAATCTATCAAGAGCTTGCGAAGCCACACTGCTTTGCGCACTGCCACACTCAACGCTTTATAGTCTGCTTCTACGGTACTCAAAGCCACAGAGATCTGTTTCCTGCTACACCAGGAAACCATGGCAGACCCTAAGGTAAAACAACGACTAGATGTGCTCTTCCGATCCACTTTGCTCCCTGTCCAATCTGCATCGGCATATCCCTGCAATCTCATGTCTACACGGAAGGCATATCTCAGGCCATATCCAACTGAGCCTCATAGATATCTCAATACATGTTTCGCTGCTATCCAGTGAGTCTGTCTCCGCTATGTATCATGAATCTCTTCTGGCTGCTAGATGTAAACTTCTTCCCCAATCTCACCATTGAGAAAGGCTGTCTTTACATCCATCTGATGTGGTTTACAACCCATAGATGCAACTAGTGCAATAATATTAAGGATGGAAGTGTATCGGGCTACAAGAGMAAATGTCTCCTCATAATCAATTCCCTCCACCTGTGAGAATCCTCTGGCTACAAATCTCACTTTGTATTTTTCGACACTTCCATCAGTTGCATGCTTGATCTTATAGATCCACTTGGAAGTCACTACAGACTTCCCTTCTAGTCTCGGAACAATATCCCACACATCATTCTTCATGATGGACTGATACTCTTCTGCCATGGCATCTTGCCATACCTGTTGACCTGCTGCTTCTCCATGACAAGAAGGCTCAATATCAATGATGTGGCTCATGGCTGAAACATAGCTCAAAAATATCTTTGGTTTCTTGCTCTCTCGAAATGTGCCTTGAGGAGCTACATGTCCCTTTGCCTCCTGCAGAGTTTGTCGAGCTCAGGTATGCCTTTTATGACCTACTGAATTGTCTCTGGGGACATCAACTGGAGCAACTAGAGCAACTGGATCAATTGGATCGACTGGATCAATGGTTGTCTCCCTCTGAACTGCTGAAGGGGGAGAAGGTATTGTTTCTTCCTTCTTCTCAAATAGTTTGACTCCCTTTGAAGTCTGAAGGATAGACATCTTTCTTTTTCGGTGTTTGTTAACTTGGAGACATCCCATGTCTTCTCAGGTCCTCTACTGCTTCTACAGAACTTTGCTGGCCTCCCGTACTAGGATAATAACCAAGATGACCTCCCATAGGGATAACAATCAAAATGGCCTCCTGTACTAGGATAATAACCAACCAAGAAAATTTGGACTCCTGTACCAGGGATCATGGTCCTCCAATAATTAAGAAAATTTGGTTTCCTGTACTGGGATAATAACCAAGATGGCCTCCCATAGGGATAACAACCAAAATGGCCTCCTGTACTAGGATAACAACCAACCAAGAAAAATGGACTCCCGTACTAGGGATAATGGTCCAAGTCATGAGGGCTCCCACACTAGGGATAATACCCTTCATTATCAAAATGCAACCAACTATAGAGTAATGAAAGCAAATAAGGAATGTAGTACAAAAGTTACCTTAGTATACAATCATGCTCAATCTTACTTTCGGTCCTACTGAGAAAGCTGAGATAGAGAAGAACTCCTCATCATTCTTGCTTGCATTCCTTGACTTCTCTTGAGGTGGCTAATGTTGCTTTTTTTGCACATTACTAGCTGCAACTCTAGTCTCCTTGAATAATGTGTACTTATAGCACACATTTCAAAAGTCACATCAAGGATCATTCTTGAAGTCTGCAACGTACCTCTCACATCAACTGTCTTCAAGATTTCATTATTTGGACAGTACTTCATGTTTGATAATTTTGCAAATGTGTCATCTATAACATCATCTTCATAGCTCACCTGGCCTTGTATCTTCACATCTGACTTTGGAGCACACCCATTGGCAAATTGGAATAGAACCCAGTTATATGCTAAGTGCTCTGGATTATAGGTTATCACTAGATGAAATACCAATAGATTGGTTTTATAAAATTTCCAATGAATTGACAGATTGGTATGTGCAATAATTCTGGCCTCTCCCTTCAACAGATAGGTCCACAAGGCCCTTGACATATTTTGATCTGATGGCAACATCCAACTCAGTCACACAGCTAGCATTTTACATCCCGAGATGAGAGAGGTCTTCCTCAAACAATCCCTGACCAAAACAATTCCTAACAGAGATCTGAAAACTGCTTCTCAAAAGATCTCAAACAAGACCTGAATCTCTGTGCCAAACACACCTGGAACTTGTACTGGACAGGTGGCTTGGATATGCCTCGGACAATTGCTTCAGAATATGCCTCAGAACAGGCCTCAAAACAGACTTACCTTTCCTTAGAAATAATCCTTAGATCAGGCTGTAAACTTACCTCAAAACTGTAGCCAATAGATCTGAAAAATTCCGCCTTCAACAGGCTTGGACAGCCCTCAAGCTAGCTCTGAAAATTTTGGCTACTAAACAGTTCTTTCATATGCCTCAGATCTATCACAAGGCTGCCTTAGAATTCAGCCATAAGCTTGCTGGAATATAACTCAGAAAACTGCCTCAGAAAACTTGGATCTTTGCTCAAATACTACTTCAGAAAACTCGCTTTAAAACAGCCTTATCCTTGCTGCTGTTCCATACAGTCCAGGAGATTTGGTTTAGTCTCAAGCTGCTGCTACAGGTCTGCTGTCCTTTCTAGGTTGTTAGGGTGCCTTCCTTGGGCAGGCCGCACCCCTGATAGGCCTTCTATGACCCCTGCGGCTGCCAAGAAGCCTGTGGCTGTCCTTCTTGGACAGGACGCACCCTAACCAAGCCCCTTCTTGACTTCTGTAGCTGCCAAGTATAGGCCTGTGGCCTATCCTACCTCTGCGGCTCCCTTTCTCTCCAAACCCGAGCTGCTTCAAGGGTTAAAGGTTGCCTTAAAACAATCTTTAAGACAGTTTGCTCCTCTGCCCTCAAGAAGACCTGCCCAAACATAAGAGAAAATGCAGAAAAAATGAGGCTTAACAGCCTTTCCTCATAACTGGTAGATATCTTCTAAAACCACAGAAGGTCCGGCCCTTTACTTATACTAACAGCAAGGGTCTAGCAGCCCTCTACGGCCTTCATTGACTGTGCAAAAGTCTTCTTCAGGAACGGCTCTGAAACCATGTTAAATTTTCACTAAGCTAGGTTCAAGCACATGTGTTTATTTCATTTTCTGTTTACTTGAACCATACACAATGACTGTAGCAACAATACAAGCTACAACTGCAGTAAACCAAGATCACAAGAAGAATAACCATGCACAAAAGACACCAGAAATATCCTGGGAAAACCCTTCTCAACCAAGGGAAAAACCCAACAATCCTTTGCTATACTGCCAAGAGAAGATCCACCATTCCACCACCAAACCTAGCACACAATAGGGTGTAGCTATGACCGAGAAAACTAACTCCTAGAAAAGTGCGAGCTGCAGTTCTCATAATTTTAGACCTCAACTTCTGAAATCATGAGATGACCCAATAATGAGTGTGTAATCCTCAATGGGGATTCACCTTTATTTATACAAAACTTATCACATCAAATGATGTGTCTATTGGCACAATAGGGCCGACCTGTACAACTTAATAATATAATAAATATAATTACAATAATTACATGGTGGGGCCAACCTGTACCCTTTATATCATAATTAGGGTTACACGTAAATCTTACACTTAGACAATATAACAAGGGTTCCACACATCCACTAGTGCTCAACCACTAGGGACACGTTCACCTGTGCTCAGCCACAACCACAGGGATGTCATACTCAACAAATATCTATCTCAACTGAGTCCACAGGAGAATCATCTGGAGTAACACATCGTCTCAACTCTCACACAGAGGAGAATGATACACCCATCACATGGGCACACCCAACCACTGGGGGACGACTCAACTCTCTAGAGGAGAATGATGCCCCAATCACTGGGGGACGACTCATCTCTCACATAGAGGAGAACGATGCCCCATCACGTGGGTATGCCCAACACTGGGCTCCCTCTCAGGTCGACTCAACTCAATCACAGAGGAGAACGTATCTTGGAGGATGTCTCACGACGCTGCAATCATCAACATATAATAGTTCCCACTACTGCTACTTGTCTTCCGTGAATTTTTCCTAGAGCTCTTCCTAACACTGCTTCCTAACCTATTTTTTCTTGGTTCCTCTATACACTGTACGCTCTTCGTAACATTGCTAGCCTAGCTACCTTACCAATGTCTAGGTTCCACAGTGCATATAATGTGCTGCCAAATATTATAATTTGTCCACTTAACATATGTGAGTTAGGTAAAATGCCTCCCAACCCTACCTCCATCTTTATATCAAATTTTAAGACAATAGACCTGTTACCCCCCCAGGATAGGGGTAACTAAGGAGATCATGTCTCAAGGTCCACAGGTGGCAGACATGGAGTGCCGAAAGCCAGATTGACTAGCAGAGCCACACAGGGCCCCGTCTATCTTGACTTACACCATTATCCATCACCAACAATAGAGCAACATCCATCACACTAGCTTGGCCCCAGAGGACAACAGGTCTTGCTTCATGAGGTAATAAGTCCGGTTTCATGGTTAGTGTCACTTCAATAATTGAAGCATTTGAATATGTTGCAAAGAGTCCTTTCTTGATTACAGAACGTTTGGTTGGAAATTATACCTTTTTCCTTATTTAACCTTGGTGGGTGTCATCACGTCTTAGTAAGTTGGTCACCCTCTGGAATGGGGTGCTACTGGGGGGTTCCTTGAACAAAAATCGTACCATTCCCGATCATACTTATCACTTTCCATGCTTCTTCCATTTCGTCTCCTCATCTTTTGGGTTTTCGAGCTTACTGACCCAAGAAGGGCATGTACCTCATTTCATGGGAAGAAGGGGCCATTAGGCTTGGAGGTGCCCTAGCAAAAACATCATGCAATAAAAGCTCTCCCTAGGATCCCAAGAGCAATGAAACGCCTCTCTAAGAAAGTGAGGGACCCATAAATAAATAACTAATTAATTAATGCTGCTTTCCAAGGTAGAGCGTTTGTGGGCTATGCATTTCCTTTTTAATGCCCCTTATTGTCTTCAACTTGGAAAAGCATGCAAACCAAGGTAGAGCATATGTGGGCTATGCGTTTTCTTTTTAGTGCCCCTTATTGTCTTCAACTTCGAAACACATACATAATGAATGGCTAATAAAGGGCTTGGAAAAATATGCTTTAAAAACAAAAAGAGAAAAAGGATGTGGCTAGCCCTCAACAAAGGCACCCATAAATGAGACAATACGAGCCCTTTTATGTCATGAAACCCCATACCCAGAAGCCTTACCCCACTCCACCTTATATTCACACATGGCTTAGATAGGTTTTCCTTGGGAAATATCTTTGACTTGGGGATTGACTGACCCAGTAGGATGCCTTGACACCCCTCCCACACCTAAATTTGACAAATTGTATAAGGTCTTTGAGTGTTTGTTTAGTTTGAAAAGGGGGGTTTGATGCACATGTTTGGGTGCTTCCATTATTAGATGTGGCTTACTTGGCATGATTCTTGTGACTTATGGACCCTTGGAGGGCGCGTCTATTTGTCTTTGCAGGACTTTGCATTGTGGACATGTATTCATGAGGAGATGAGTATGTTTAGACCTTCATGAGGGATTTGGAGCCCAAGGATGGGTGCTGGACCCCATGTTTGGGGCAGGCTTGTGATCACCATTTGCACATTGGAGAAGGAGCTCATTGCCTTTGGAGGCACTTTGGCATGGCTAGGAGATGAGCTCCCACCTCCTCCCACTTGGACACTAGCCTTTGGAGGCCCAGGTGCCATCTATTTAGCACATGATGTCACCTAGGGCTTTATGCTTTGATGGAGGAGGGTTTGATATGGACACTTGGCACGTGTGGGCATAATCTATGGCCTTTGGAGGCCAAGCGTTGCACTTCTCTTGCCCAACGTTCCACTCTTCACTCTCAATGTCACCCTAGAAGGGCATGGCATAACCCTTTTAAGGGATATTTTGATGTCAAATTTAAAATTTGTAATTATGAGGGCAAAATTTTGAGGTTGGCCCTCCTATTTTTAAGTTGATAATTAAAAGTGGACAAATTAGGGCAAAGAGGTCTCATATAAATAGACCTCTTGCCATTTCATTTTCACATAACTCCTATTCCTCTCACACAAGAGAGGGAGGTCTGAAATTTTTGCCCGCTTTGGGGTAAATGGTCTCTTTTACTCATGCGCTAGGCTTGGAGGAGCAAGTTTTGGATATTTCTTGGCTATTTCTTGGTGGAATTTTCTGCAACTAGGGTTTGTGCTTGATTAATCTTGGTGAAGTAAGTAAAATCTGCAATTTCTTTCATGTTTTGAATGTTTATGGTATATTTTACTTGTTCATATTGAAGATATATATTGCTTGTCTAAAACCCTAGGGAAGGAGCATAAGATGCTTCCTCCTCTCTCTAGATCACTCCACCATTTAAATTGTTAAGAGAATCTTCTCTAGGGTAGACTCCAAAAGTGCAAGCACTTTAGGAGTTTGTTTCTAGAATCTTGTCATAGTATCATTGAAGAATCCAAGAAGGGAAGTAAGAGTTGCTAGAGCCCAAGAGTGTTTGCACTTTAGCAATTTCTTCTTGAAAATCAAGGCCCTAAAGTACTAGCACCTTATATTTCAAGCCCTCATCCTTGGACATTATTATCATTATTTCTTCAAGTAGTTATTGCTGTTGTAAATGACTCCATAGCCCAAAAGGCACCATTATCATCGCTCTCTTGTGAAGGAATTGATCAAATAAACTCTCAAACTCTATTCTCTAAAGCTTTTACTAACTTTCTCTAACCTTAGCTTAGCTTAATGTACTAATTTAGTTGCTGCTGTTGCAAATTTTGCTACAGCCATACTAACTGCTGTAATTTCTGCATAACTTGCTCTAACTCATAGCCAACATACTCAGAAATTGCTTGGAATAAGTGCTAATTGATCTATTGGATAAATGCTGTTTTTTCACTGTCTTTTCATGCAATTCTGATCTATATTTCTTGTGGCTGTTACAAAATAGTATTGGCTGTTATAAACCGTCATCTGGCTGCAATTTTACTTTCAGCCATTGTATATTTATGTTGTCTATTGTCTGTTGAGGTATTTGATCATATTGGTACTTGGAAATTGTTATATACATACGCTATATTGTTCTTGTTCCAGGCAGGTACACAAAACTCTTCCATTGCCAGTTTCACAGACACAGATCCTTTGACTTAGGTAACCTGTGAGAGGGCGCTCTGAGCTTGACCATACCCTTGCTATTTGATCCCTTGAGGTTACCGGGGACGTCTCCTCTGGGCTGGACCACATCCATCCCTAAAACGTGGGGATTTCCTACTATGGTGACAGTGGTGAGTTATCCTGTAGTTATGCCAATTTGATTTACTTGTCTTGGGCTTGGACAAGTACAAATTGTGCGATAACAAGACCCATTGTTATATGTTATAGACCTCTGTCCATAATCTCCCTTGAAAAGTACAAAGTGTTCCAAATTCAATATAGGACAATTCAACACACTCCTACCAGCTCATCCTAACCACATTTGCTCCTCAACACCCATCACATACTGCACAGTGCAAAATTGTTTTTAATACGAATGGTAATTTGCTTTCCCTGATTGTGAAAACATGGCCCAAAAAGTACAATGGTCAGCGCTTCAAATACATATAGCTGCTTTAAAAAAATATAGTGTGAGTTGTTACCCCCTCTCACCTAGGGGTAACTAGAGGAGATCATTCTCCATGATCCACATTGCAGACAATAATCCCAGAGATGATGATCAACATTCTCCACAGACAACAGCCCCTAAGATGCCTCCCCCCTCATCATTGTTATGTTCATTCACTTGATCAGCATGGTTCATCCGATGATGGTGGTCCAACACACATGAGATATACTAGGCATTGTTTCATACAAAGTGTTACATTTAATGCATTAGGCATTTAGGTGAGGATCATGGGTTGAAGTTAGATAATGGATCATGATGCTTGGAAGTTATGTTTTTTTGCCTTGTTTCACCTTGGTGGCTATCGTATGTGTCCTAGTCCAGTGTTGTCACTCTTGGGGAACAAGGGTACTGCTGGGAAGCCTTGATAGGGGTAACATACCATTCCCATCCATACTTAACACATTACATCCATATTCATCCCATTGTCCTATCTTCTGGAAGTGGCTGTTACATGTATGCCAGAAAGCTTCGTACCTTCATCCTCCTACGAGAAGAAGGGGCTTGAATGCTCGAGGTTGATGCATCTAGTAAAAGAATGGAAAATGAAATGGGATGACAAATGATAAATCAAAAGCCAAAGATCAGCTTGAGCTCTACGCCTTCGCTATGAGGCCATTGCCCCAAGTCCTAATGCACTGAGTGCATATCAAATTAAAAGGACTTAATTGAATCCAATAAAAATAAATGCATAAACCTATAAAAGGGTCTTGCAAAGCAATAAATGAATATCAAAAGGCAAGAATAGGGGTTTGGAAAGAAACAGTGCCGAGGAAAGGGTAACTCAATGCACCAAGCACACCCTCTACAAAGGCATTCATGGAGATGAACCTCACACGTGGCCTTGCATGTCAATGACACCATGACCATGAAGTAAACCCCATGTCATATCATTCACTTATACTTACACTTTGATGGGTTTCTCAGGAACAATTCCTGTACTTGGGTTTTGACACACCTAATAGGGTCTTGTGATGGTCCTCCCATACCCAAACATGGCAAATTGCATAAAGTCTTAAGCTAGTGTGATGTTTGAAGAAGATACCTAATGTGAATTTCTTATGTGGATTTTGTATTAAATTGTGGCTTACTTTTTATGATTCTAATGTCTCTTATGACCATAATGGTTGGGCTTACGTGGTTCTATGAACCCTTGGTTGATGATGATGCACCCCTGGAGATGGTCCTATGGAGGACATTTTGGTGCTTCTACCTTGTACGTTGCACATTGTATGGAGGATGTTAGGCCCCTGATGTCAGATGATGAGTGTTGAGCTACTTGATGACTTGGCATGCCTTTTCACAACTCTCGACACCTCTTGGACTTGTGACGTTGCATTGTTGGGATAGGATATTACACATGCAACTAGACATGCCACATGGAGCCCTTGAACACGTCATGCACCCTTTGAAGATGTTATGGCTTGGATTGATGACGTGGCATGTGATGATGATGATATATCCCTTTGGAACGATGATGGAGTCCTCCTTCATGACGTTGGAATTTTCACCAAGGACGTTGCATATCTAGAGGATTACATCATGCTTGGAGTGATATGACTTTTGATTGAGCCGACCTAGCACATGGATGATGAGTTGGGACCTTGTTGATGATGAGATGTGACCCCATTCATGAGGGGACATGACCTTTGACGACGCTTTTCATCTTTTGGGGATGAATGTGACTTTTGGAGCTTTTGTACCCCTTGAGGAGATGACGCCACCCTCTTTTGGCACTTTACACTCACGTGTGGCCTTTTAGGAGGACGTTTTGATGCTTTAGCATTGTATTTCATTTTGGAGGCACTTTTGGGGGTCGACCTAACACCTATCCACTGTGTATCATGGATTTACATGTTTTAGGGGCTTCGTAGGAGGATATAGTGCTTGGTTACCTCATATATATAGAGGGAGTGTTAGTTTCTGGGGTAGCTTGGACAGGTACTTCCGCATTGGCGATGCCTAGCATGTGGAGGTGTCTGAGCAACACTCTCTAGATAGTAACTTTATAAAGTGATTTTATGAAGTACCTTTTATACTTAATGACTTAAAGTGACTTTTTATATAGTTGAGTGACTTAAGTGATTTAAGTCATCTCAACGAGAGATTAAGTCACAATCGTTGATCTCAAGAGATCAAGATCAGATCTTGATCGTTGATCACTTTGGAGATAGGATTTTAGTCATTAGGAGATTATAAAAGCAGATCTAAGGAGAGTGAGAGGCACACAATGAGTGCATAAGAGAAAGTGAGAGTCTTTCTCATATACTTGTGACTGAGTGGGTAGGGTTGAGGAAGTGTGCAAAGGGGCAGCAAGGAGATAGCAACCAAGTGGGCTAGGCTATTGCTGCATTGTAATTCCTCTGATAAAATCAAAATTCATAATTGGTTTTCCCACAAGGGATTTTCCTGGGGTGTTTGGTTTCTCTTTTAATGCTTCCTCTTTTTTTTTCGTTGTTAACCTAGCTGTGTAGTTAAATAAATAAAGCGATTTTATTTGAGTTAACTGTCGTGGTGCTAGGTTAGAGAAATCAACATGGTATAAGAGCTGCGGTTTTGAAGAAGGAAGCCATTTTGCACTGATTGAGATTATTCAACGTCAGGATTTATCTGACGAGTGAATTTTTTTTTTACAGGGGCTACTGAGGGTAAGAGAAAAAAAAAGAAGAGAAGCAGATCTGTCGTACGACAACCGTATAACCACCATATTACCTTGCCGTACGTTCACATGGGTGAGGTCGTGAGCGGCCGAGATCGCACGAGTTGCTGTGACATTCGTCCGCAAGTAATGATCGAGCGGTGAGGTTGGGCATTGTTTGGGAGAGGTGTAGATTGGATGCGGAGGAAGGGTGCACGTGAATCAACAACAGAGTGCGTGTGGCTGAGCGATTGTGGTGCGGGTCGAGTTGGTAAAGAAAACGACACGTGGAATTAGGTTGGGCCGAGCAGGAATAGTTGACGGATAGCTCGCAGAAGGACAATGATCGGAGGATCAAAGCCTGCGCAGAGGCATAGCTAGCAGTGGAGTCTGGACGACGCAAAAGACAACTGAGAGTCGTGGGTTAGATAGTCCGCGTGGAGAGGAGATCCTTCAGGAGTAAAGCCATCGAGCGAGGGCGCATGAAGTTGAACTTGGTCGCGGGTTCCTGGGTTGTGATTGACAGTGGTAGAGGGAGCTGTGTGTAGCAACAAAGAGGACGACGATTGCTTGAGTTGGCGTGGACAAAGATTAAAGGGACCTGGTCGCACGTATTGTGCAACCACTAAACAAACGACAAAGTGAAGGTCGCGAGCTATAAGGCCACCGCCCAACAACAGATTCCGCGGGGTATCAAAGGGGCCGACCAGCCAAAGACAACTGCCAAAGAACGTGTAGCCACCACGGAGCAGAGAACGCGGGGCAGAGTGGCGGTAGGAGCAACAGAGCTGCTGCGTGTAGGCTCGAGCAAAGGAACAACCGCCAGCTGAAAAAGTCATGCGGGTGATGAGAGGTAGCAGCCCCTAGCGGCTGAGTAGAGGAGAAGGCTGGAGGCTGGGCGAGCAAGCAGTTGGATTGTGCAACTGCCAACTAAAAAGACATCGATCTGCAGACATGGAGCAACCAACAAGGTAGCCAAATCAACAATAAGGCCGCAGAACTATCTAGGAGGGTCACAGGGGCCGGGCAGCCCCCGGGCAAGTCCTTGTAGCAGGCAGACTACCTAGAAATTTTCGGGCAGCGGGGCAAGATAGCCAGGCAGTGCCCAGAAAATACTTGGGTAGTAACAGAAGGTTGTAGGAAGCAGGTCTGGGCAGTGGGCAACATGTCCGGGNAGACTACCTAGAAATTTTCGGGCAGCGGGGCAAGATAGCCAGGCAGTGCCCAGAAAATACTTGGGTAGTAACATAAGGTTGTAGGAAGCAGGTCTGGGCAGTGGGCAACATGTCCGGGCAATAGCAGAAAGTTGTGGGCAGAAGGTCTGGGGAGTGGACAGCGTGTCCGGGCAACATGCAATAGGTTCGGGTAGTGATATGTGGGTGCTGGATATTGGAGCATCTAGCCATATGACGGGAATGAGGTCAATGTTCCTTAGTGTTTTAGAGACGGGCTCAGACTTGCATGTGCAGAGTGGGGCTAGCACTATGCATGCAGTGAAGGGGGTTGGATGTGTCAGATTCCAGCGAAAGTTAGGTGGTTCTCTAGAGGTGGACGAGGTGTTATTTGTTCTAGAGCTGAAGGTAATTTTCTCTCTGTAACAACTTTGGAGGATATGGGGTATGCAATTATGTTTGAGGATGGACAGGTACTCATACGTTTAGAGGGAGCATATACCTAGGATGCAACGACGAGACTTGGCATCAGGGAGGGTATGATGTACAGGGTGTAGAGACAACTTGTAGTGGGGTCCAAGGGGATCTTGGATCGTAGATCAGATCATATTGTAGCGAATGTAGCAGGAAGGTCTTCCAGTTTAGAGGGAGCAACTACAACAACAACGAATTTGATGGGGTTAGAGATTGATCTAGAAGGAGGTTCTTCCAGAAGTACCTTCCTTGCTAAGAGGGAGTGTTAGTTTTTGGGGTAGCTCAGACAGGTACTTCCGCATTGGCGGTGCCTAGCATGTGGAGGTGTCCGAGCAACACTCTCTAGATCGTAACTTTATAAAGTGATTTTATGAAGTACCTTTTATATTTAATGACTTAAAGTGACTTTTTATATAGTTGAGTGACTTAAGTGTTTTAAGTCATCTCAATGAGAGGTTAAGTCACAATCGTTGATCTCAAGAGATCAAGATCAGATCTTGACCGTTGATCACTTTGGAGATAGGGTTTTAGTCATTAGGATATTATAAAAGTAGATCTAAGGACAGTGAGAGGTACACAATGAGTGCATATGAGCAACATGGAGTCTTGCTCATGTACTTGTGACTAAGTGGGCATGGCTGAGGAAGTGTGCAAAGGGGGAACAAGGAGATAGCAACCAAGTGGGCTAGGCTATTGCTGCATTGTAATTCCTCTGATGGGCCATTATTCCAGGACGGGAGCCCATGATTTTATTAATAAAATCAAACTCAGAACTGGTTTTTGTGCAAGGGTTTTCCTGGGGTGTTTACCCAAAATCTCTTGTGCAATGTGTGTTTGGTTTCTCTTTTAATGCGTCCACTTATTTTTTCTTTGATAACCTAGCTGTGCAGTTAATTAAATAAAGTGATTTTATTTGATTTAACTGTCGTGGTGCTAGGTTAGAGAAATCAACAGGGAGCGCTCCATTTTGTAAATCATAACTCATCTTGTGGATAATAATCACTACACTTTTCTTTTATCATTCTTTTTCACCATGGAGAACTTATGTGCCTTGTTAGGGAGATGATCTTTGTCAATTTTTAAACATTTAATGCATTCAATTTCAGATCTGAAAATTATTTCCAAGTGACCTCAAACAGTAAACTAGGGCTATTATCATTGAATAATTTTACACTGAAATTATGCCAAAAAATTATAGTGGAAACACAAAGATTAGAGAGAAATCATCCATGCACATGAGACACAAATTCTGTTCAGTAAAATTTTCTAGAATGAGAATTTCCGAGGACAAAAACAGTCCTCTCAACAAATTTACAACTTCAACAAATTCTGGAAAAAACCTTCCAACTTGCAAACCTGCTGTACGGCCTGCGCTGACGTCACTTGTATGACCCTACATTCTGCCTAGAAAAATTTGCACGTGTGGCCTGCCTGTACAACTCACACGTGTGGCCTTCTTTCTCCTTTGACTGCAGCTGTACGATTGTTGACCCGTGCTGACTGTTCGTACTGTACTGTACAGTCCACGCGTGTGGACTGTACGGCTGCACATGTGCGACCTTTTTTGCTCTTCCTCCCACGCGTAGCCTCACATGTGTAGCGTCCTCCTTCGCTGAAAAATGAGAAAGAGAAAAACAGAAAAACAAAGTATCATCAGAGTAAAAGATGAAGAAAATAGCTCAGGGTTTGGAGCAGTATAACAACCAAATAAAGGACCTGGAGGAGCGCATAGTACCCACTACTCAAGAAGTAAGTGTGCAGCGAGATCAAGACGCAACAACATCTATGGAGAATATGGCGCAGGCTATACAAAAGATGACAAAGCTGTTGGAGAAAAGTGGCCAACCGTGGACACAATTACAAGAAGATGGAAGCTTGCAGTAGCTGCAAGGAAAGGAGGATAGGGTCCACGTAGCAATGGTAGACTTGAAACAGAGACAGAAGACAATGTCACTGCCTGAAAAAATTAAGACAGTTGCAGAAATGAAGAGTCTACAGTGAGAAAAACAGTGCAGGCAAAGAAGATTGCAAGGCAGGCTCAGTTGGAGCCTCTGCAGGAAAAGCATGAGCAGTTGGTCATGGAGATCAATGCAACAAAATCAAAAGTGGAACAAAAAGGCTTGGAGGGGGGAGAAATATTGAAACCTCCAGTCACCGCGCAGATGGTAGAAGCCATGGCGGAAAAGAGAAACTAGGCTCAGGGTCAATGCTAAGAAGCAACAAAGATGTATGAAGCACTGACATAGGCAGTGAAAGATGCAGGAGTCAGTGAGTGACTCGGGACGAGTCACGATGTCAGTGTTGGGGGCCTGTTGGTGCAGATCAGTTTTGTGAGAAAATCAAGGAAGTTTTGAAGAAATCAAGGCAGAAATCGAAAAATATAAGGCAACTTCGGAAAATGGGGAGCGTGCCGTAAACAGAGGAAAAGCAGCGCCAGAAATAGAGGAAAACCAGCGCCGAGGAAAAGTAGTTACAAAGTGGACACATTGCTGCAGAGCAGTTGGAAAGTGGACAAGCGCCGACTTGGAGAACGGTTGGATCATGGACAAGCCGAGATTGAGTAAGTTGGAAAGTGGACAAACCTAATCCACTTAGGGTTAGGGTTTTTGTAAGAGATTTGTCCCATTTTTGGTACAAGTAGAATGTATTAGGACTGTGGAAGGTATTGGAAGTTCTCAGTTTTGTTCCGAATTCTAGATTTTGATAGTCTATGCATGTTCAAAGATTTGTGAAGACTATCACGATCTCTGAAGATCGATTGTAATGGAGGAAGAAATGTAC
>JASDQU010501350.1:127900-138822 GCA_032191745.1 Picea mariana | reverse complement strand
AATGTAACTTGATATGCAATTGTGATTTGGGAATTGTTTGTTCTACATGCATAATGTCATGTATGTTTCCTGCAAGCATAGAATATCGGATTGCATTGTATCATATTCATTGAGTATATAATCCATGTGTGCATTTAAGTTGCATATGTTAAGTGAGAGAATTGATACAAATGAATTTGTTTGTATGAATTGGTAATCATAGTGCAGTTGCGATTTTGCGGTGGTCATGAGTTGTTCCATTTCAATATCAACTTTCTGTTTGACTTTGAAGTTATCTTTTGTAAGAGGACTTAGTAAATACAAGGAGTCTATGCTTCTGAGACGGGACAATTCTGTGTATACAAGTCCATGTATCCGAATTCTAGCAGGCTGAAATGCAACATTATCAAGTATTAGTCCTTGCGATCTGTGGACTGTACGTGCACATGCAAGTTTAATTGGAAACTGTTTTCGAATATTCAGTCAACCTGTCTTTGTTGATGTCGATATTGGATTTGATATTCGCAAAATAGGTGTCCAATCGCTTCCAGTGTTTGAATTATATAGATAAGCCAACTTGCTTGCTTGTCGCTTGCCTATATGTGGTTCATGGAACTTAATCCAAAGGACATCATGTTTTTCTTTTTTCGTATAGCCTTTGAGTATTCCATCTGCACCAATGACCAAGCCATCATGTGAATCATAGTTATAGGCATATATTTCAACCAAAATTTCTAATTTGAGGACAAGATGCAAAGTTAAAGTGGTTGTATGTTCATGACGTGGCACATTTCCATGGTTGTCTTCTTCCAGGTCAATTGAATTGATGATGATATCATCACCAGGCATGAGCGATAGCATGTGGTTGTTATGCATTGCAACATCCTTATTTTTGTAGAACGGGTAAGGGAATGTTGGGTCTTTTGGTGCAGGCCGCAAGCACCTCGAATTGATATATGTTAAGTCATGATATGTTTGGTTGTTTGTCCACATTCTATTCAGAATTGCAATGAGTGTTTCATCTGTCTGGCACATTGTAGTATGCAATTCAAAGCATTTAATATTGTCTCTCCAGAAGTCATGCGTCGTTGTTTCCATGTTAATGGTAGGTTGTTCAAATATCAAAGAATCTTAGATGGGATGTGCCTGGTGAAGATCCCCATAGAATATCATGTCAATGTTTCCAAAGTATTTCGTGTGCACATGTTTTATGCTTCTTAGTCGATTGTCAATGGAATAAAGGAACCGACTTCCAATCAAAGATGCTTCATCTATAAAGACAAGTTGGAGTTCCTCATAAATCTTAGACAATGTATCCAACATTTCCTTGCTAAGTGGAAGAAATTGTGACTTGTTAAAAGGCATTAAAAATGCAGAGTGGACTGTTGTTCCACCTGCATTATATGCAACTTTTCCTATGTATGCAACTGTTAGGCCCTTTGGTTTCATAGGATCAAAGGAATTGTTTGAATCATAGATTCGTATAAGCATTTGGAACAATGATTTCGTTGTGAATGTCTTGAATGTTCCTACTCTGTCTGTAAGGAACAAGTGCAGAGCAGTGTCCACATTCAAGCATTTTTTAAGAGCAATGTCCTTTAGAATTGTTTGTTGTTCTTGATTCAACAGACGTTTTATTCTATGGTATTCATTATTTTCAATTAGGAAATGATGTTTTGTGACTTGAAAACCAAGATTGATACGTTTTTCACTTCCACCTGCTGGAGGACGAGGCAAATCTGCTTCTAAGTCATAGGAATCGCAAGGAGTTCTGGTTGTTTTTCGGTTTGTGAATGTCTCATCAGGATTGTCAGGGTTTTCTAGCTCATTAACTGTAATTTCTAGATCACCCCATGTTGGATTAATATTGTAGGTAAATCTAGCTTCATTGATGTGCACTATAGTCTCAGAGGCAACATACGCAGCCTCCCATGTAGAGAATTTATGTTTTAATGTCTCTTTGTTTTCATCAAACGGAACGTACAACAACATTTTTTCTCTCCAATAGTTTTCATAGTCAGAATGTTTATTGTATTTGACAAACCGTATCACAGAGGGTTTTTTTCTTTTTGATATGGGTGCACCATTTTTTTTGTAATGCGATACGAATTCTGCTAAGTAGATATGCCTAATAGGAGATGGATGCTGGAGGTAATAATCAACAATAGAGTGACATAGCATGTCTTCTAAATTGTCAGGCTCTTATTCTAACAAAATCGGTGGTTTACGCACACATGTGCATTTCTCAAGTGGAGATGTGTTTATGAAGACACATTTTCTTGAACTACAAGTGAGGGGCAGGGAAAGTGCAATGTGAACTGCTTGTTGAGAAGACATTTGTTGAAGATTAAGCAATGTATTGCCAAGTGTATGTATCATTTGTGTGGCATCTATATGACATCTTTCATGCTCTTTGCGTATTCTTTTGAATGCACTTGTCATAGATTTGTCAACCTTTGTCATATACAAGGTACAGTACGATGCTACAGCATATGCATTGAGCATGTACTGCGCATCTGTATTTGTTTTCCACATAATTGGCATGTCCTTGGATAAACTGTTGTTTCAAATATGGGAAAGTTTTCATTTAAGGAAAATTGTTGGTTGTTTAAGCTTACATTGTATGGCTTGGATGTACTCATATTTTGATAGATTTATCTCTGTCAAGAAGGCATCGAAGCTCATCAGCTCGTCAAATTCTCCTTGTTCTAGAAATGCGAACAAGGATTTAGATTTCTCAACAACAACATTTTCCTCTAAACTAAGTGGCTCTATGATTCTTGTAGCTCTCATTGGCGGCACGGGAAAGTTGTATCTGCAATGCGAGTTTTTTTCGTTTTCTACAACTTCTTGTATGGTAATATATATAAACTTTGGCAAGTTCTGGATCCAAATGATCTATGTTGTATGTTATGTATTTCTCCACAAATTGTTCGATCTCTGAATTGTTGTCAGCTCCATAGACCGATGCACCCTCTATCCACAATAGTGTGTGGTCATGTTCATTTCCCCTATTCTGGAATTCAGTCACAAGAAAGTAGTCTGATATTTTTCCAAAATATGTTTCATCATGGTATATCAATTGTCTCAAAGCATTTATTCTATGTCTATAGTAGCGAGTACATGTCACTGGGTCTTTTATTATGAGGTAGTCAATGTCATTATTTTCTAGTGTATCAGTTTGTTTTTTACGTTTCATGTTCCTATGCAGGTCAGATACGACAGCTACCAATGGATCCCAACAATGCTCTGCACTTGTAAATCTGATGAAAAATGTTGGCGGGCCCAATTGTCGGATCATTGCAAAAATAGTTTTTTTGTTTTGTTGCAAATAATGAGGAGAGGTGCGAATGTTTTTGAAATCTATGTATCCAATATCAGATTTCATATTTTTTTCTAGGTTTGCTTTGTACTTGACATCCTTGGCCAATAAATTTCTTCCTTGTAATTGGACTTTTCTTATTTGGAACCACATGCAAGAGAGAACTTGCTCTATTATTATGCACATTGTTTTGAAAAACAATTTTTTTATGTGACAAAAGAAGTCACCGCTTGAATGTAGTAGCTCCCACCAGACTATTTTATGATAACTGAATCGTTCTGTAATGTCAGTGGCACGTGGATCTCCATAGAAGAGTGTTGGAAAGTTCATTTCCTCAGCGAATTTTTCCTTGAATATTCCAAGTGGACGCTGCCCCTCAACAGGTGCAATTTCGACAATCTTGTCTTGCAAGTCACAATTGCACTGTGACTCAATGAATCCATGCACCAATGTCTCAGCAAGTGTTTCATTCTCCGATTCATCACTTGTATCAAATTCATTAGAATTTTCGAGAGTCTCTGCAGAGTTGGCATCCTCTTCTGCAAGAACACTATTCCAGTTGTCATTTATACAAATGTTATGTGCTTTTTACAGGGCCCTGGAACATAATTCCTTTAATGCTTTCATAACAGCATGCACACACACTTTGCCTTTATGATAGACATTTTTGTATCGCAAGCATATTTTCAAAGCCACAACAATTTTCATTGTATCACTAATGAATTGTGGCAAGGATTTTTGCACAACATCTAGCTGAACAGACACATTAATAATTGATCTTGTTAAGCCCATCTGGGGTCGTTTATAGCCCCAAGGCCTGATTTGTGCAAATGAAATTCACAGAGACACAAGTCTCTCCTCAAGTTTCGTAAGTGCACTTACATCTGGTAGTGGTGTATTACATCTTATTTGGTCTGGGGTTGCAAATGTGGCAGTTTTCCATTTTCAAGCAACCGTTTGCATGGAAGACAAATTTTGCCACTGGGAAATGGCTTATCGTGCGCTGTCAAGCGGAGGTATTCTGCTTGCAAATCAAACATGAAAGACTTACTGTTTTTTGAGAAATTCAATTGTTCACAAATTGCACATGCAATGGAAGGAGTGTCTTTAATTTGTTTCATGTAGGTATGTCTTGCATTTTTCTTTCGCAGGGAACTATGAGTAGAAAGTGTTTGCTGGTTTTCATTGGTAGTAGTGCATGGTGTTGCTTCTACCCCACAAAATGTGACAGTTGCATGACCATTCTGGGATATGCAACCGTACCTGTTTTTGTTGTGTTGTGCACGAACAAATTTCTTTAGATTGTCATATGTGAGTTTCTCTCTAAAAGGAAGCGTAGCAATGTAATTTTTTCTCTCGTGCATGGCCTTTTTCAAGTTGTGGTAACTTACTCTACATTTCTTATCCAAGGGCATGATGACCTGATGGAAACTGGGATGAATTTCATTCTGATTCAGGTTGTGATAACTTAGTCTACGTTTTTTGTTTAAGGCTTGTATGGCCTCATCACAACTGGGACAAATTTTACGTAGAATTTTTTTCAAGTTGTGATAACTTACTCTACGTTTTTTTTTAATCCCTGTATGGCCTCATCACAACTGTGATGAATTTTACGCATGGATTTTTTTTCCAAGCCCTGTATGGCCATATCGCAACCGGGAGGAGTTTCATTCTCACTAAAAAGCATGCCACGCGTATGCAGATTTGATGCGGTTTGGGTGGCATGGAAATTGAACCCTGAACCACTGATATGTCCAAGGAAAGGTTGATAATGGATATGTGTTGTATCTGTTTTCAACGAGAGGATGTCAATTGTTCAATCGTAATTTTAATCAATAGACCAGGAATGGACAGTGCCATCTGGCAAGGCCGACCAGACATGGATATTTACTCTGAATATGATAGACATCCAATGCAAATAGAATCTGCAACCCTTCACATTCCCTTTTTCATATGGAAACACCATGTTTACAAGGTATTCTTGCCAACTTCAAATTGCTGACATATTTTCTAGGAGATATGGCGAAATGTGTTGATGCAAGCACCTAAAAGCCTCTTGGTTGCCGCCTATAATTGCATTGCAAAAGGACTGTACAGTGTAAAGCCGCAACAACTGCACATTGAACTCCACTGCTACCAAACAACATATTGCATTGAACAGACTATATCCACAGCTAGACACAACAGTTGTTGCTAGCTGTAAACCATGGTAGTCTATGCGATGCATAATTCGTTTCCATTACGATTCAAGGTCTTTGAAAATGAGGGACAAGTAAATATAAGATCCTTCAACATTGCATATGGACATTTTTATGTACAGTAGTGGTTCATAATGACCGCTGACAACATTGGCATCATGGAACAAGATGCAATATGGATTGTCAGATGCAGTTTTTTTGAATAGTATATATCTTGTTTTTCTTGTTAATGACCATATTCCAATTGATATATTGAGCCAGTTAGATAACCATCGTATACAAAATGTATCTCCCCAAAGTCCCCTCTCATGTGCAGGCAGAATTGGAGATGCAGACAACCGCATATTTGAAAAATACGTAGCGACATCATGTATTCCATGCAACTGCCGAAGAAAATTAGATTCCAGTTCGTATTCATACGACTTCAATGCCTCAACGTCGCCAGTTTTTAAACAACCCAAGAAATAATCTATCAATCCATTGTGCAGGTCGGTCGAGGAATAATGGAAATGCAGTAGAACCTGAAATGCATCGAAAAGGCAATCCCCTACAGTATACAAGAATGCATCGAATCTAAAAAGGCCATTGCTATGCAAAATCTCGTCAATGTTGTCATGTATAATGGAGTGTGTATCTATTTCATATGACTCAACATCTATTACTTCTTTCATCTTTTGAACTATGATTTTGAAGCTAGTTGTTACATATTTCAATTTGCATGAAAACAAAGGAAAGAGGAAAAAAAGAATAAAAGTAGGAAAAAAAAAGGAAAGCAAAATAGGAAAACTACAAGCGCAGAACTGGGTACCAATCCCCGTATGTATATTTCAACCTTCTTCTTGTCAACTTCAATCCCCCCTAGTCCCCATAGTAGATGACAAGAAAACAAACCCACACTGGAAAGTGAACCAAACAGAAGAAACAACGTAAATAAATAACACCATAAATTTACTCAGCAGAAAGACTGATCCGAACCTATTCATGGTGTGCATCCTACAAGCTTCTCAGAGCCAGAAAAAGTCCTGCAAAATAGAAAGAACATGACAAAGGAAATAGTTGGATGTAGTTTGTTGACCCACAAAATAAAAGCATTCCCTGCATCTACACCCCGACGGATGGTTCCCTCTTGTGATAGCTACAAACTACTTTTTGAAAACCCCTGTGCATTGCAAATTTCGAAATAGCTATGGACGTGGCAGCCGGCATATGAAGACACATGGTTTCCAGGAACAAAAATTAAAAGCACATAGAAAGATGGTCTACAACAAAATTTCGAGGCAGGGACTCCCATCATTGAAAACTAGCAGTGAAACGATGGCACGAAAACTTACCCGTCAACGAGGGATGACAAGAGCTCGGCCCCAAAAGTTGCAAGCCACAACAACAAGTCCAACAACTTGCAAAGTTGAAGAACAACACAGTGAACAACCACGAAGAGGTCCAACTGCAACTGCGGGACCTCAACTTTGCAAAGTTGAATCAAACAAGAACAAGAATCATAGAATGAACTAACAAACAAGCATCGACCACTGAACCAGTGACGCTGGTGGAGAACAATTCAGCACAATTTCACTGCAAACAATTCAGCACAATTTTCGAAATATCTATGGACGTGGCAGTCGGCATATGAAGACACATGGTTTCTAGGAACAAAAATTAAAAGCACATAGAAAGATGGTCTGCAACAGAATTTCGAGGCAGGGACTCCCATCATTGAAAACTAGCAATGAAATAATGGCACGGAAAATTACTTGTCAATGAGGGATGACAAGAGCTCGGCCCCAAAAGCTGCAAGTCACAACAACAAGTCCAACAACTTGCAAAGTTGAAGAACAACAAACCAGTGAACAACCACGAAGAGTTCCAACTGCAACTGCGGGACCTCAACTTTGTAAAGTTGCATCAAACAAGAACAAGAATCATAGAATGAACTAACAAACAAGCATCGACCATTGAACCAGTGATGCTGGTGGAGAGCAATTCATCACAATTTCACTGCAAACAACACCATAAAAAAAATGGAACGAAACTGTATTAGAACGCATATGTACAATAAACATTTAAGATTGTCGGAACCGTTGAAGGGCGTAACCCTGTGCAAACATTTAAGAAAAAAATGCAACGTGGCAGGCCTGTTCTCTCGAAGAACGCAAGAATAAAGCAAAAAACACACATAGTAATATGCTAGAGAATGTATTCTACCTAGTAGAAAATGCTAAAGAAAACATCCGAACTAATGCTAACATTAATCCACCTTCGACCAATGCATAAGAAAATATATGATTCAAAAAGACCATATACAATCAAATACTTTGGATATGCCAGCATATATAACATTGGGAATAGCGAAGCCAACAATAAGACCTCCAATCCATTGTCCAATCAAATCATGACAAATATGGTACTTTTTATTACATAAAAATTGATGTTTTCAGTTCCCTTGTTCCCACAATAGACAATATGGAAATATTTGTGGTCAGTGGACAATCTAATACAAGGTCAACGAATTATCGATCGCTATAGTCCCTCTATGCCTACGACAGGGACTAATAAGTAATCAATTAAAACAAAAAAGAAACAATTTCAATTTCCAATATAAATCATGACGAGAATAGATTCATACATATATTCATACCTAATTTATAATTATACTCGCCTTGTCACCTTGTTATTCTTATACTCACTCCGCACTAAATCTTGCACTCACGAGAATAGATTCATACATCTATTCATACCTAATTTATAATTATACTCGCCTTGTCACCTTGTTATTCTTATACTCACTCCACACTAAATCTTGCACTCACTTGTAAATTATTTCACATATTTTATAATTTTGTAATGTCCCACATAAATTATTTTTAAAATCAAATTTTATATATTTTTCAAAACTAAAGAAACTTAAATCTATTTTATTTTATTTTCAAATTAATATTAAAAAACAATTTTGACTTTATATATAAAAAAATTAATAAAAAAATTTATTTTATTTTCAAAATAATATTAAAAAATAAATTTAACTTTATTTTTATAAAAATATTATTTGAATATATTTTTTATTGAAAATAAACTAAAAATAGGGATTTGCTTTTAAGTATTTTGTGATTAATCATTCTTTGTTTTGGATTAGATATCACTTTCATTTTCAGTCATAGTCATTAAAAAAAAGCAGAACCATCATAAAGAGGCAACCAAATCTATAGAGAGCAAAACAAGAAATAAAGCATGTAAAATGGAGAATATCATAACACCTTAACCTACTAATATAAGAACACATATTAGGATTTCCGGAGGGAGGGGGTGGAGCGGAGTTCTAATCGAGTGATTACTAGGTGCTCTACTTTAGAGGGAAACCAACCATCTAAAAGCTTGGAGACATAAACCAATAAACGTAAGCAAATGGGAAGGGCAGGAAAACAATAGGTATTCATCATCTCTAACCTTATGCAAAACACATGAAATAGTAGGTTGGTCGTTGTACGTCGGGTAGGTATTACAATTTCAAGTCCCCATGGTAGCTAACATTACGTAAAATCTTGTCACTCTAACAACAAAGCATAAAATCTCTCAGGCATGTTTATGAGAGTCACAATTCCGATACTAGAAGGGGTATATTCTATTGGACAGGGTAGAAATAATATATAATAACTTGAAAATATAAAAATTTTAAAAATCCCACCCATGGTCGTTTTTTTTGTCTAACTATATTTTCGAATTTCAATGGGGTATGTATATTATTTGGTATATTTTAGTTATTGTATTGACAATATATAGTTAGTTTTGATTGTTATATTAATTTTTATTGATTTAATTTTTTTTTATCAAACCTAACCTAATTTTTAATATAATTTTTTTTTTTTTTTTTTAACATATAAAATAACAGATTTTTTAAACATTTAATTGGTTCATAACTTTAAAATGTTATTACATGTATGCTTCACATGGTTGGAGAATTTTTGTATTCATAATGGTCAATACATGTCAATGTATGTATGTAGCATCCAACTGCACTTGTTATAGTAAGTGATAATAATCAAAAGATTAATCATTAAAAGGGAAAAACTAATACCATTCATTGTTTTAATTAGTGATGAATAACAAAAAGATTTATCATTGTATTAAGGGAAAAAAAACCACCATTCATTGATAAGTATTTACACTGATGATTTACCTCTTCCATTCATTGATAATCATTTACACGGATGATTTACCTCTTCAATGTTCATTTACTCCCTCCCCGAATCGTACAAGTGTCATCAACACCTAGTGCCTTGAATTATTTTGACTAGTACTTTAAGTAGGTGAATGTAGATCCTGCAAAATTAATATTTTGATGCTTATTATTATTGATGTGTGGATTTAGTATTTACACGTTGAAATAAATAAATAAAATATTATAAAATTTTAAATTCTAATTCTAAATGTACCTATAAAATATAGGTGAACAATAAGCAATTTACAATAATTTATGGTATATATATCATCAAATTACCTTAGTATATACACCAAAATATATCCAAATATATATATTACTAATCAAAATATATCCAAAAATATATACACCACCAATCACAACATTAAACACTGCATAGAAAACTACATATTACTCCCCTAAAACATGCACATTTATCAATCATTTTATTTATTGCAACGTGACCCATCCATCAAATTGGGTGTACGTGGATGGCTGCCTGACTCTCGTGAGTCCTAACCCGACTGAATGGTCCCTATCAGGGTCTTCTACTCCATTCTAAACGTCAACGTCGTTAGGTATCGGGTCAAAGACTACCGCCGTACTTTAGCATTTACCATTATGTATCCTTTGGCTTTTATCCTCTCCTTCATCTGTTAGACCCTTTTATAGTTATTTGTTGCGTTTATAACTTAAACACAATTGAATTTAGCTTTAGTAAAGTCAATTGTAGAATCGAAGTGGGAGGTTCGTTTGGGCCCATCCACAATGGAAAAGCCGCAATAGCAGAGCAATTAGATGTACGAGTCTCAAAACAAAATCCATTGTCCAAAGGGGCTGCCACTACTTTGGCCTTTTCCATGTGAAGTGAGTGGACTACAACGAGAACATAAAAGGTATTGTAACGTAACTGTAAACCTAAAATTGTGTTCAGATTCCGTGAAAATGACGGTAACACGTCCTTCCCTTTATCTTCATCGTCGTCTTCCATCTTACCTTTACCGACAATTACAGAAAGGAACAAACCTACAAACTTGCTCTGCTCACCCACATCGTCAGCCTCCTCCGCGTCCATTTTGTACTCCTTGCACCTTCTCAGAAACCCATCATTTATTTTAATGTCGTTGCTTACACCCTCTTCAATGATGCTAATCTACTTATACAACCCGTTTTGTGATTGATTCTCCATCAGTTTTTCTGAGAGCACTGTTCAATTTTCCATTATATCTAC
>JASDQU010501350.1:48343-59832 GCA_032191745.1 Picea mariana | reverse complement strand
ATAGATAGTAGCTTCATCGCAATGTCTTCATGTTCCACACACTCATTCTCTAGGGCCATGCCTATTTCATAAAGGTGTTCTTCAAGTGCAACCACATTGTTCCCTATCAACTTTGGAAACCATTTGTGAGACTCTTTGGGAATAGCATTGGGGTACCTAGGGATAATGACCAATTTTAAGGGCTTGCAAAGTCCTTTTGACCAAGAATGAGCCATTGGATCAAGGGGAAGGTTACCTTGGAACAAGTTTTTTACTACAGGACAATTGTGAGGAGGCCTTCTTCGGTAAACCTTGGAAGGCTTGAATCTTCCTGGGGAAGGGTATTTTGGAAATATGGGTTCTGGGATGGTGGAGTCACCAGATGATATTTATGAAAGGCTCATCAAGAAAGAAAAGGGAACTTTCCTCAAATGGAGTTGTCAGGAAATCTATGGGTGAAGGATTCAAGAATAACTTACCAAGTGTCATTATGGCTTAGAAGAGGATTCAAAATCATCACTGGCAATGAACCCAAAATGTTATCACACAATCTATAGTTTGGGAAAATCCCAACCTAATCCACGTGTTAAAATTTTGGTATGCTCATTTAACCATAGACAATGTCACATCATTGTCACCCAACCACAGGCATTCACATATGCCACCCCTGAGCACACTAAAATTTACTTAAAATAATTCCTACAAGCCTACTTCAAAACCAACAGATAAACCCTAGATGATAATCGCAGCAACAACTCAATACAAGTAGAGCACTCCTTCCCCAAGGGTAGCGCACAAGAGAGAGAGAGTATCCATATAAATAGAAAAAGTACCATACACAACTACAGTAGTTGTAGTTGCACTACTCTCTTTCTCAAACGTGTGCCATAATTAGAAAGAATATCACCAAGAAAAACACCAAGAGAGAGACCAAGACCAAGAGATAAACATGCACCCTTATTCTTCCTTGCAACTACAATTGTAGCTCTCCACAAGACTTGTGCACTAATTGGGTGTATAAATGAGCTAAAACATCCTCTATTTATATTAATTTGTCTAGTGACTCTTCTGGTTAGGCAAACCTGACTTTCTGGTAATTATATTTTCTGTTAATCTTTTTCTTGTGGAGATGACTTTTCTTTATGGAAGATAATATTCTAATATTATTTATTCTGCTAAGCCAACTTGTCTTCTAGGGTTTTCACACATCTGTTTAGTGGTTCACTTGCTTCCAGAATATTCTATTCTAAGTCATAGGTTACACGTGAATGTTAATACGTCCCGCATCTACCAAAACATCAACACTCCCTCTTAGCTAGGGAGGTATTAACTAATATGTTCTTCATGCAGTGGTCTCAAACACATTCATCCATATCACATGGCATTGGAAAGACTCACATGGTCTTGCAGACCAGTCTACAGGTAGCATAACCATAGCCAAACAAGTTATCATATGATCAAACAGATCATGTAACAAGTATCACCATCATATCCGCACATCATCCATCTAGCTGGAAAAAACCTCCAAAACTATTGGTTGGCCCTCAAGCTAGTGACCTCTGATGCTACTGATCAACACTCTAACTGGGAATCATTACCGACACTACAGGTCGACATCTATTTCATACAGAACTAGTAACTCGTCGGCTCACACAAAATCTAACTCAAAAATTTAACACTCTCTCTTAACAATGAAGTTATTCCTCTTGGCATGATCATCATTACTGCTTATGCACTTCTACAGACCTCGACCATTGTCTTATTAAATTTCATGAATTCATACATCACAAGAAGTTATGCACTTTCACTGGAGTAGCATACCATCCTTTGTTGGAGTATCATACCAACCTGTGTTGGGGTAACATAATAGCATGTGTTGGAGTAGCATACCAACCTTTGTTGGAGTAACATACCAACCTACATTGGGTGTTATAATCCTAAATTGCACTAGACACTCATACCTGACATCATGCCATCTAACTTGCTATATTTTCCAAGCCATCACTAAACAAGCTCTTCAAAAAACCATTGCTTTGAAGGTGTACGGGCCCTGCACCACTACTGCTCATGTACACACGCCTGCTGCCCCACTACAACCCATGTACACTCATAGAATATCACGAAAAATGGAAAATTGCATAGAATACTGGTTTCTGGGCCATTACTTAACCATTTGACTGCCCATAGCCAGTTACCCCAACCGTTACTATATCTTCTGGCCTATAAAATAAGGGGTTGGGGTCCCATTGTAAGAAGAAGCACGAGAGCATAGAAACTTTGCCCATTTCTGTATTCCCCCTTTGGCCTAATATTTGGCAACCACATTGTGAGTTTGAGCCAGAATTCCCTTTTTCTCCATTGCAAGAACTTTCCATTCCCCTAGAGAGAACTGAAGAGGAGAAGGAGACATGGAAGCAGTTGGTGCATTGTAAAGAGGATCCCAGGACCGAGTTCGAGGAGTAGTGTTGGTCTCATATTGTAAGTGACTTTTGTGAGATTAATATAAAGAATTACTTTTTCCGTCCCGCCAAATGACATCTTAAACTTATATGATTTGCTTACATTTCTTGTTTATGATGTCTAACCCACTAATCCATATGTAGAATGCATGCTTGTAGTTTCTTTTTTGTCATTTGGTGAATGCAGGTCAGCCTTGGGAGGAGACTTGCAGTCAGAAAACAACTAAGCGCAAAGGGATCGACACCGGATGCAGAGTTTAAGGTATGCCTACTGGATCCCTATACCTTGTCTTTTATGTATGATTGTGGGGTAAAGTTGGGATAGTTGATAAAAAGTAGGAGACTTTAGAAGGTTAGCTCTGCCTACATTTTAGAACCCTGGTGTAGTCTATAGAAAGGTTTTCCCACTATAGCAGAATTGACAACCGTACTAGGGAAGCCTCTAGGGTCTTTGGGGATATTTCTTTTTGGGTGCTTTGAATCACTTTATTTACTATTTTCTCAGTTTTTGTGAGCTTCTGTGTCTTTAAGGGATGTTGGTCTTCCATACCAGTACTCCCTGCCTGTGCTGGACTGATGGTTTTCATTTTTTTGGAGGAGTTACAGAGGTGTACGCGGCCTGCAGTGGGCCTGCATGCATGCATAGGTGCCCTGCCCTTGGACAACCCACATACATACGCTAGCTGTTGAAGTGTCAGTAGCGTGCCTGTGTTGAGATTTTTTTTTTTTAAGGAGAGGTAGTCATCCTCTTCCCTGTCAGAAGTCACACTTCTCAAGGGTTTTCTTGGTCTAGTCCCGGTCTCTGTTATAGCAGTTTGTAGCCTAGGTTTGACTTCAGCATAGCTTTTTCTTATCAAAATATTTCTTATGTTTTCTTTGATAGGGTTTTTAGACAAGTTGGTGAGTCTTCTTTGATCTGCCTGCTTGGTATTGTCAATGACTCCCTGGGATCTACGATTGGGCCAGAAGCTATTTCTTGGTCCTGTCTTGTCTTCATTTTTCCCTTTTTTTCTTTGGAAGAAAAGAAAAGAATTCATTTTCAAATTTCTTGTTTTGAAGCATAAAACAATAAAAAAAATATTTCACTTCTTTGTTTGGTAAAGTAGTTTAGGTTAGTTGTTTTATTTACCAAGGAAAAAGAAACTTTTCTTAAGTTCTTTACTTGAATGCTTAGGACATTAAGTAGCTCCTAGTCGAGCGAAATCTTGTTTTAATTATTTCTTTTCAAATATTTGAGAGAAGTGGTTACAAAAAGTTTGGTTAAAGAGTTTAAATTGGCAAATCTTTATTTGTGAAGAAAGAAGTAGTTTGTTTTCAGTTTCATCTTATGCTCTTCTCTTTTGTCTCTTGAGAACATCACTGATTTCATTTCCATTCCTTTTGACTTAATACAACCACTAAAATTAACGCTTAATTAAAAGTTACTAGACTTTGTGTTTGTAGGGTCCATCAATTTAGTCTAGGCTAGAGCCTTGATTTAGGATTGGAGAGGAAATTCTTCAAGGCTACAAAAACAAACACAGGAGTTTGTGCTAGGGAGTGCTTGAAAGTCCAGTAACCATGAAAGTTATTTGGGACCCCCTAAGGGCTAAACACGAGGTTGCATGCGGAAAGGTAGCAGAGATAACCCCTCCAAAGCCGGACCAAGCGTAGTGGGGAACACATATAGAGGGCTTATCTTGGGATTCCGTTGATCGCATTTGCCACGGAGCTTTGTGGGTCTCGAATCCATTCGAGGTCCTTAGTCATCTTTGAGAACACTTTCTTTTGATACCCTTGATAGGTTTTGGGCTTGATACCCTACTCATTGTGTTCCACCCAACTGTCGACTGTACCCGCCTGGTGACTATTCGCGCACTAGCAACCTAGTTGCCTTTATCTTAGTGACTTACACAAGTGACTATGGGGGTATACCGTGGTACCTAAGGAAGACATCGGGCCACACTTTGAAGAGTATACATGAGGGCGCTTCCATATTCGAGTTTCACTTGCACCGATAAGTTGCTCTAGTGTTGGTTGTTGTAACTGTTCTTCCAACTAGCTAATGATCTGCTTGTCTTATCTCATAGGAACTTTTTCTAGTGTGTGATGGTTTTTAAAACGATTATAGAAAGCTCTAGCGCGTCATTGATATTCTCACACAATGGAGGATCAGGAGCTCTGCCAGTTGCGAAGGATTTTGGGCCTACCACCGGTTGATCTAGAGCCACCCTCGCCACCGCTAAGGCAAAAACTAGACCAGCAAGGGTCTTTTGAGGCGACCAGGTTACAGGAAATTGTTTCCGACTCATCTCCAAGAGGAGAACATTTGATTTCAAAGGAACCAATCATTTATGACCTCGGAGCAGAAGCTCTTGGTCCTTATAACCCTCCGATCACTGATCTATCGGCGCCCATCATTGTATAGGTTCGACATTATGAGAATTAGGTAGTGTCACAAGCAGCGATGGAAACAAATGTTGCTACTTCTTCAGGGAATACTCATATTTCCTCTATGGCTGTCACTACAGGGGGTGTTCTGCCTCCTAACCAATCATCGCCAATCCGGGCCACTATGGTCTCGACTGCCTCTACCTCGGGCAATGGTCTAATTTCGTTTATGGNGACAGGCCCTCCATTCTCATATGGGATGCCTGGCTTCGGTATGAGCATTGTACTTTCCTACTCCACTCTACAAACTTTAGGTCTTGACGCAGGGAGCTCCAATGCTCCTCTACAAGGATCTATGGGGGGAAATTCATCTCCCTATAATGATTTCCCTTATGGAGGGGGTCATATACCTCCTTCATCCCCTTCGCTCGACGATGCTCACTAGCACTCTACCAAGCCAAACCTAAATTATAGTTCATTTGGAGCAGGTAGTCAAGGACTTCCTACTTATATCATGTCGGTAGGTTCGACACCATTCTCTTTGTTCGGCATGTTTGGTAACAACACATTCTCGTCAGTTGCCATCTCGGTCGGGGGCAACCTCGATTATGGACAACAAAATCCTATGCAGGGTATTATTCCTGCACAGGGGGGAAACTTCGGAATTCCTTCCTCACAGGGACCTTGGAATCCATGGCAGGGATTAGTTCCCTTGTCAGGGATGCAGATCGGGGGCAATCCCTTCCATAGCCAATGGAACCCCGGGTAAGGCTCAACACCTATGCCTGTCGGATCAGCAGGGGGCAACCCTTCCCAAAATCCTTGGAATGCGACGCAAGCCCAGCCCTTTACGTCCTACTACGGGAATCGGCCGATGATGTCTCAACAAGCACATAATCCATACGCTGGTCACGACCATGGTTATTACGAGAACCCTGTCCAACAACCTAACTTTTCCTGGCAACCTAGTGCCAACCAAAATCCGGGATCCTTTTTCCCTGGTTATTATCAACAACCCAAATTACCATTTCTGGCAACTCTACACTTGCCAGAATTGACAAGGTTATTAAATGACTCCATCTGTCATGATTCACATTGGCCTCCTATGTCGACCAAGTTTCCTTCGGACATCCCAATGTTTGAGGCCAAGCCTAACGAAGATCCAGGCGATCATGTGATTACCTTCCATCTATGGTTCTCATCCAACTCATTGAGAGACGACTCCATCCAGTTGTGTTTGTTTCAATGCACTCTCATCAAGAGTGATGTGAAATGGTACATCGAGCTTGACGGATCAAGATACTCTTCCTTCGGAAAATTGACATTGGCTTTCTTAAACCATTTCCAATTACCTGTGAGATTCGATGTCGGCACTGAATTGCTGCCAAATTTGAGCAGACAAAAGCAGACCATATCTCAGATCACATCCAAGAATGGAGACGCCAGAAGAGTTTGATAAAAGTGACAGTCCCACCAGCATTCCTGCTTGAGTGGTTCTATAAGTCTTTGGTACCTCAGTTTTCTAAAGATGTCGCAACCTCGGGGGTCTTTTCAGAAGAAGAAGTGATAATGAGAGATGAATAGCTAGAGTTGATTTACTCTCAGTCTGGTTTACTTTACGAAGTTTTGCTAGATGCACGAAGGTCAATAATTGAAAAGACTAGACAGAGGTCTAGGCCACATGCCGATGGTATTGTCGATTCAGCGCAAACGAAGCCCATTGATCAGCTGTCAAATCAATTGCAACAATTGTCGATACAGTAGACAACGGCCAACCAAACCACTGGTTCAGTTGTTCCCCCTACGCAAAAGTTGGATGTACACAGTGTGCAATTGACAAACCTGAAGGCCACCCAGCAACCTGACAGAAAGAAGAAACAACGAAAGAACAGTAAGGGGGATAAGAAACCTATCGATAATGTTGGTGGGGGGAACACTGAAAAGAAGAAGTCGAAGTATCCATGTAATCTTTGCAAGGAAGACCATCCGACTCACCAATTCCCTCAGCTTGTGGAGGCCCGGAACTTATTGGCATAGCAACAACCTGCAGTGTTAACGAATCCATTTCCACATGGGAAAAATCTAGCTCAAGCCTCTTCATGCGTGAAAGGGGGTAGTCAGGGACCCCCTCCATCTTCGAGTAATCCTGCATCCGCGAATGTGTATATGATGAAAGGTAGCATTGACATAACGACTAGGACATGCGACTACGGAATGCAAAACACCTCTGAGAAGGGTAAAGAAGCCTAAAACCCACATCTCCCTCTCCATATTGAGAAGACGTTGGGTGAAACAATGAAACGCATCCCGAAAGGAGCGTTCAAGAAATCTTCCCACAACCCAAATGCAAGGGCCACCCAAAACTACTCTGTGGTGGAGGATTTGTCACAAACCCCTTGTGTAATGTCTTCTTTGGAAGTCCTCCAGAGTTTCCCTTCCCAGAGATAGGCTTTGTTAGCTGCCTTAGGATCTACTAAGACATGTAATATGGGAACGATCATGCTTGATACAACTGACTTAAAACCTCTTTTTCCTTACCACGTGGTGTTTCAGATAGTAGTGGCTTACACCACGAAAACTTTTACTCGAAACATCTTTCACACGGTGGTTGATGAGGGCGCCTCGACATGCATGATGTATTTGGCATGTTGGAAGGGCATTGGCCAACCTGTTTTGTCTCTGTCACCTGCTCTTCTTACCGCTTTCGACGGTCATTCATTCCGACCACATGGAATCATCCCCTCTTTCCCCGTGCAGTTGGGGGGCGAGACCATGTGTGTCGAGGTTGAATTGGTCTATGAGTCTCTTGACTACAATATCTTGTTAGGAAGGAGTTGTACCTATGCTATGCAAGCAGTGGTTGCGACAGTTTTTCGGGTCTTGTTGTTTCCACATGAATGTTGGATCGTGTCCATTGATGAGTTATCATTCTCCTATCTTGACCCTTCATCGTGGGTATCCACGGTCCCTATGATTGATAACCCTCAACCCAACATTGTCAACGTAGGGGTTGGTTTGTTCCCACCTTTGATGGGTACCTTCAATTACCCACCTCCGACTGACAATGTCCACTGCATATCGGCTGCCCCCAACCAGCCTAGGGATGAAATATTTCAAATCCCGTCATTTCGTACGACTTACTTTAACGATCTATGGACTCTTCCTTCCCCATCAGCCACGATGGAGGGGACATGGCACCATGGCATGGCCATGCCCTTGTCTGCGGCAGAAGTTGTGTACTCTATAGTCCAACAAGCTTCCGTCGACCCCGATCCGACTCCCACATAGGAGTTAGATCCGATTCTTGAGCCTACATGGGCTCAAGGATCCCTTGTCGGTACTGATTCTTTAGACTTAGTCTTTCCCTCATACGAGGCAATTATTGAGGAAATGACTAGTCCGGACAAACCCTGGGATGATCTTCATCATAGATCTTACTTCCTCCCAGAGTTAAAAATAATTGAAGCAAGTGAATTCACTCTGACTATGACTGGAGATAAGGCTTGTCCTATCAATCCTTTGGCTACGCACATTGTTTATGCTGAAGGAAATATGGCAACCATTCCTCAAATGATACCTATCGATATCTCCATAACCCCTGGCATCGTGGACAATATCTTCATCGAAGTGGACTACTCCCCCTAGGAGATTCGAATCTACACATATTTATTTAAAGAATTCTGCGACGTGTTTTCCTGGTCTTACGAGGAAATGCCAGGCATAGATCCAAGAATCGTCGAACATGAAATCACGACATATCATAATGCTAAGCCGGTCTGGCAGAAGCTTTGTCCAGTCAATCCTAGGAAAGCAGCAGCTATTAAGGCTGAAGTAGAGAAACTACTCCAAGCTGGTTTCATCTACCCCGTCCAATTGACTCAATGGGTGTCAAATCCCATTCCAGTCAACAAAAAATAGGGTATGATTTGCGTATGTATGGACTTCCATGATTTGAACAAGGCATGTCCAAAGGATAAGTTCCCCACACCATTTATTGACCATATAGTCGATGAATGCGCAAGTTGCGAGGCCTTTTCTTTCATGGATGGTTTTTCAGGATATAATCAGATTCAGATCAATCTCGAAGACCAACACAAAATGTTTTCATCTGTCCGTGGGGTACATTCGCTTATTGGAAGATGCCTTTTGGTCTGAAAAATGTTGGAGCTATTTTTCAATGGGCCATGTATTTTTCTTTCCACGATCTCAAACACATAGTCGAGGATTATATCGATGATTTAGCATCACGATCTCACAAGAGAGATAATCATCCAGCACACCTCCAACTTATCTTTGAGCTATGTTGCTACTACTGGATCTGCTTAAATACAAACAAATGCAGCTTTTGCATAACATCGGGTCGTCTATTAGGTTTCATAGTTTCAACAATAGGGATCATGGTCGATCCTATAAAGGTTGAGGTGATAGTTCAATTGCCTCCCCCGTGCACAATTCCTCAGCTTCAGATTTTACAGGGAAAATCAAAATTTTTACAGCGTTTCATCGCAAACTATGCCGAGATCACAAATGGTTTCATGCATTTATTGAATAAGGATGTTCCTTTCCATTGGGACGAAGCCCCTCAGAGCTCTTTCAAAGCATTGAAACATGCCCTCATGTCTACCCCTCTGCTTCAGCCACCCAATTATAATAAATATTTGTTATTGTACTTGGTCACTACGGAGTTGACCATTGATATGGTCTTGGTTCAGGAGGATGATTTGCTCTCAGAATATGTGATTTATTACCTGAGCTGAGGCTTGGTTGGACCAGAACTCAATTATTCCCACATTGAAAAACTTGTGTTGGTAGCATTTCATGATGTCCATAGATTTCGTCATTACATCTTGTTTCGCAAGACCACCGTCATTGTTATTGTGAATTTGTTTCAATACGTGTTGACACGATGTGTGATCGATGGAAATATTAGTAGATGGATAGTTATCCTCCAGGAATTCGACTTGTATTTTGTTTCAGTGAAGTCCAAAAAGTCGTTGGTCTTTGCGGAACTCATATTGAAACTTCCAGCCGAATCAGAAGATGCTATATTTAAGGAGTCACCTATCAAAGGAGACATGTCTGTTATTGCATCTTCGGACCCCTGGTACAGAGATATACTAGTCTATCTCTAGAATTTGAAGTTCCCTACCTCTGCTTCTCGTGATGAGCGTCGTCATATACGCCATCAGACCAAAAACTATCTCATACTCGAGGACACTCTGTATCGTCGAGGTGTAGATTTCATGCTTCGTCGGTTTCTCACCCATGAAGAAGTGAAAATCGTGCTTAACAATTACCACACTAGAGCATGTGGAGGTCATTTGTCTGGGTTGGCAATAGACCAAAAGATTCTATGAGCCGGTTACTTTTGGCCGACATTAATCAAAGATTGTGTTGAATGGGTCAAGAAATGCCACTCATGTCAGATCTTCTCTCTAAAGATGAGGGCACACTCAACTCCCATGTTTCCCATCATCACAGTTGGTCCCTTCACCAAGTGGGGGATTGATTACGCTACATGAAACCCTCCTTCCACAAGGGGGCACCATTATATCATCGTAGCAGTCGAATACTTCATGAAGTGGGTCAAAGCTATGCCAATGTTTAAAGATGATGGTGAGACCACAACTCTCTTTTTGTTAACCAGATAATAGCAAGGTTCGACGTCTCGAGAGAGATTTTCATTGACCATGGCAGTCAATTTCAAAAAAAAAATGATGTATGAGTTAACGTCAAAGCTTGGGTTGAGGCAAGAACATTCGTCACCCTACTACCCACAAGTGAATGGTCAGGTGGAAGCTGTGAATAAATCCCTTAAGATTATTCTCCAGTGAACGATCAATTTGGCCAAGTCAAATTGGCATTTGATGTTGTACTCGAAATTATGGGCCTCCCAAATGTTTGTTAAGACTGCAACCGGTTTCTCACCTTTTCAACTCGTTTACGGGCTAGAAGCAGTCTTGCCTATAGAGTGCGAGATCCCCTCTCTAAAATTGGCAGTATAGTTATTTCTAGACACTTCACTGCTTGAAGAGCATTTATTATATCTTGAGCAGTGTCGGGATGCAGCCTTGGCTAACGAGGCTCACAAACAAAAATTCAAGTGTCAGTATGATCGGTCGGTCTGTCCTCAGATTTTCTCTAAAGGTGACCTTGTCCTAGTCTATGACCAATATAAGGACCCCCTGGGGGCAGGCAAGTTCAAACCCATGTGGTTCGTACCTTTCATCGTGAAGGAGGTTCTAAAGAAGGGTGCTTATCGTCTAGTGGACTTTGAGGGAAATAATTTTGCGGAGCCTAGAAATGGGATCTACCTCAAGAAATATTACTCATAGGTGGGTCACCTTGGGTGACTCTTGTAACATATGTATAGTCTTATACATTTTCCTTTTAGCTTTTTTCTTTTTGGTTATATGGACGTGTCGTTTTTGATGTCATATTTTTCACTATGGCAGATGTCAAGTGAATCATAGGTGTTCGTTGGGTTTTTGGACAACGCTAACAGGCACACTCGGAGGCTTGCTTTCACAGCTTGGGTGATTTTCACACCTCAGAGCCAATTGCTATCTTCAGGAGGTATCTGTTTAGGTGACACCACAAACAATGTCACTGAATACAATGCAACATTAGAGTTTCTTCGTGATGATTTTTTGCATGGTATCTCTCACCTATGGGTCTACT